>WBZZ01004467.1:0-47500 GCA_019918135.1 Paulinella micropora
AAGAGGAGTGCTTGATGTCCCTTTTGAATTATCGTTGGGCGGAATCCCTAATAAGATCTGGGACATTCTCGAACAGTCAAAGTTCGATCTGACTTTTGTTGGTGGTCCTCCACCAGGCAAAGAAATCCGCGCCAGACGACGAAGGCAGTGACAAAGAAACTATTTTTCTTTATGCGTCTCAAATAAACTGATTGATTGCCCACGGCGTATCATGATTTGATCATGCATCATCAGTTATCAATATGAATATTAAAAAGACTCAGTGATATAACTTGGCATTCGATCGCAACATACGAGTGCGAAAGGTCGATCGACGATGATACTACACCGTATACGGGGATCGCTAGTGTATTGAGCGATGGTGTTCCCGGGTATGACCCTTTCCAAGTCCTGGGATGATGTTCTCGAAAATGAAATGTTCTCTGAAACTTTCATTAAATTATTTTTTACGATAGATTATATACTGTCGTACCTGAGCACGGTCAATCTCTACTTGTGTCGGTATATCGCAGGGTCGGGTACATACACCTCGACTTCGGATGTAGCTATTAAGACTGGCCCCCTAATACTATATCATAGGATATCCGCCTTATACAAGGGTATGTCATTGAAAAAGACAATGTACTTACGATCTCCCTGTGAATAATAATAATAATAATGATAATGATAAGAAGAAGAAGGAGATCAAAGGGGGAATCGTACTAAAGCACCACGTTGCTTGTATTTTTTATTAATAGTACGTTTGTTATTGACATACTGCCGAAAAAAAAAAGAAATTGAGGGAAGGAGTTCAAAATTTACAAGAAAGGCTAGAGAATCCGCTTTGACGTGCCGTATGAGGATATATTTATCGTCTTTTAGCGTCTATCCGTGGGTCGATGCGCTGTGTGGCATGACTCCATAGCGCATACTATTTGCAGAAAGAAATCAGAAGGTGTATGACGAAAATGCTATTTCCGTCATAAAATCGGGAGGGGGTACTGTAGGCATCACCCCCCGGATAGCCGGTAAAAAATACCTTTTCCTGGTGACAGGTGCACCAGCTTGTTTTTCAGTATTATTTGTCCGGATTGGACCTGATGCCATTTTATTCCTGGTCTGTTGCCGTTTTCCTTTTTTGGCTTCACTGAGCTAATATAACGAGACATCATTCTCATTCTTGAGGACTGTGTTTGGTTGTATTACCGACTTTTTACGAGCTATCGTTGGGGGCATTACATCAGTCACAGTCATTCTCGCCTAGCTTTCCCAAACTTGAGTCTGTTTGGTTTTCGAGTTCACCAACACGACATTATTATCAGTTTAATGACAGTTGACTTGAAATAATGCAACACTAGTAGTTTGAGAACCAGGCTCGAGACTCACAATCTACGTTCGACCCTGTTCGTCACGAAGTTATGTCCAAGCCTGCAACAAGTTCGAAATTACGTAAATAAACGAAGTTGACCGTTCTGATATTTACTTGCTCCCGGTATTTCACCTGCTCTCATAGAGTCAGGACTCAATTCAGCCATAATGTTCTATTAAGAGTTCGTTGTATCTGCCTACCTAAAGAGTTGTATACAAACTCACAATTCGAATTTTCCTTCCAAGTGGAAACTACACACACAGAGTTTTGTGTGTTCAAGTCTGTCGACAGATCGATTTGGAAATCCTCTCTTTCAGGATTGGCTGTACAACAAAGTATTAGGACAGAGGTAACGTGACCAAGACCACATATTATGTATCGACAGATTGTTCACCTGCAGTTGGTGGCATTTTTGTGTCCCTCTTCTATCCTCGTACACACTCAGATGCAGTCAACCAACACAGTATGTCTGGTTTTGTTGTTTTAGGGTCACCCCCTACCTACAGTGTGGAGATCACTTCCTCCACTGCACACCGTACCCTCCACTTGCTGTACTGCGTCCTGGCTTGCTCCACTACTCGCCTTCATGCAAATCTCTCTCGAACTCAAACGGTACAATTTATTTATGATTTATTGACCAGTTATGTGGGAGACGAACGAGATATTCTTCGAAAGAATCATAAGGACAAGGCTACATGGTTACCACAGGTCCCCATTGCCCTCAAGCCAGCTTAGACCTTCTTCGCAACCATGACTGGACAGACGCTGCAGTCTATGCACAATACCTGGGGCCTACTGGATCGTTAGCAGCTGCAGAGAAACTCTGGAACGACATTGGGAATGTCATCTCTGTAGAAGTTTTTCATAACTACTACCCGTTACTGCTTCAACTGCTGGACTGATCGGGTCATTACCAGTCACCACTCCTTCGGGTACAACCACTGGTGCTGCATCTGCTCCCCGATCGATTCCCACTGGCCCAACTACTTTGTTGCCCGCTGGGAGTTCTTCTGCGCCACTTTCAGCTCCCACACCAGCCACGTTGCCTCCGTCCACCCCGGTTCTGCCTTCGACTACAACGCCCACTGGTACACCTGCACTTCGACAGTCTGTTCAACCTTTCATGCCTTCACTGCCAAGCATGCCGTACCCGTCTCCGGACGCTTCGTTCACACGCACTGGACGCCTTGCTCGAGCTGCGACGCCTACTCCGCTGCGACCCGTGGTCCAACTGAATCTGTGCACATTCCCTCCCAACAAGGATGGGCCAAGCTCAACAACATACCACACACGCAAGCCCCCAGCCGCACCATCATTCTCCAGAACCACCCCATCGAGACACACAAACGCACTAGGATACCCTATCACCCACATCCAAAAAAACCCAGAGGAATAGCCATGTTCCGAACCCGCAATCAAAAACCATTGTGACGCACGTTTGCCGAGGGCGCGGAGTCGGGATAGGGGAGGACTATCCTGCGAAGGGGACCTGGAACCTTTCGCAGGAGAAAGTTCAACCCAATGACCCCCGGTTCCTCCCAGAGGCGAAGTGCATGGCAAGCAGAACAGACACACGAGGGATCATCCCAACCTCAGAAGAAGCACACAAGGATACCTATGTTTTCTCTTCCTATCCTTTTTTACGTCCGTCTGGTCCCAACTGCCATGCTTTATCCCCCAGGGCAGGCACTCCTTTTCTGTCACATTGGCGTCTCCCCTGCACTTGGAAACACTTATTGATGCGTTTGCTTTTTACTCTGTCTTTCCTGTCTCTATCCTACTTGTCAAGCAGGTTACCTGTCTTTCACCTCCCTCTCTCTCTCTCTCTCTCTCGTGCCTCTCCTCTACTCACCTGTAGATCCATGCACTCACTCTCTCTTTCCCTTCTTTCCCCCAGTCACACAAGCTCTCTCTCTCTCTCTCTCTCTCTCTGTTTCTCTCTATCTCTTCTCTCTCTCTCTCTCTCTGAGCGTTTCTCTCTCTCTTTCTCTCTCTCTTTCTCTCTTTCTTACTCTCTTTCTCTCTTTCTCTCTCTCTCTCTCTCTCTCTTTCTCTCTCTCTCTCTCAATATCTCTTGTTCTCCCTCTTTTCTTGCTTTCATCGTTGATCTTGCTCTCGTTCTATCTCTTTCTGTTCCTACCTTGCTCTCTTTTCTCTCGGTCTTACTCTTCTTCTGTCTCTCTCTTTTGTCTCCCTTTTGGTTTGCGTCCTATATCGATGCTCGTGCCTTATCTTCGCTCTTACCTTGCCCTCTCTCATTCGTTCCACTAGCTCTCCCAGTATGATACCCATCTTTTTTTGTTCTCTCTTTGTCCCTCTCTCCAATGTGGATTGTGATACGTTGTTCTCTTCTTAACTGGTTATAGCTCCCTTTGTTCCTACCTCGCTCTCTTTTCTCTCGATCATACTCCTCTTCTGTCTTTCTCTTTTGTCTCCCTTTTGGCTTGCGTCTTATATCGATACTCGTGCTTGATCTTCGCTTTTCCCACGATGTTAATCTCTCTTTCTATCACTCTCTCTCTCTCTCTCTCTCTCTCTCTCTCTCTCTTTACGTTCCTCTCTCTCAAGTCGTATCTTACCCCTGTCTTCCCGGATACAGTCAACAGGAATCCCAACCACACGGAAGCAATACCACCCAACAACAACAACATAAAACCAACCTCAGCCAGTCCCAAGAGGTCTGTTCAACCACCAGTTACGGTCCGGACCTCCCCACCCACCAGGATTGGTCCTGAAGCGTGCCTAGTGGAATAGGATAGGTCCTGGGGGCTCACCCATCTCATCCAGATACCAAATCTAGACAAGGGCCACCAATACCAACACAACCATATGCCCCGAGCAAGCGAATGGCGCACAGGAGGGGGGGGAAAAAACTCTTAATATATATATATATACACACACACACATATATATATACAAACACATATACATACCCACCTGCCGAAGTCTACACAACAGAGACAGGAAAGAAAAAGGAGGAAGGAGGAGAAGGAGGGAGGAAAAAAAAAAAAAAAAAAAAAAAAAAAAAAACAGTGCGAACCAACGAGGCGGAACCTCTATCCCCCACATACATATACACCCCTAAGGGTCCAAGACATTATATCCAGCACCCCGACAGCCACACATGGGAAGGGCTTCGATGGGACTGTTCAGAGGTGTAGGGAGGAGGACCACAGAGAGGATCTCCCGTTAGGAGGGGTCCATCCTGCATAGGCCCCCGGCATACCCATACATCTGGAACAGGATCAGCGGTGCCCACCCCAGCTCAGGAAAAGGACACAATTGGTTTGTTCCGTAGGTGCGGATAGGGGGGACCTCCAACAAGATCTCTCACTCAGTGAGGTCCACACGGTATAGGACCCCCTCCCCCCCCCCCCCCCACCACACACACACACATCCGCATCTCAGACCAGATCAGAGTGGCCCACCTGACACCGGAATGTCATTGCCCCCCCTCGTCTCTCGTCTCTTTCCAATCAAGGGACACCAGAACCCATCGAAGACGAGCCCCCCAGTTGGACGAGCTCTCTCGGAGCGAGGCCCCAGGAGCCGAGCCGACGGCAACAATACGAACAACTATAGCGGCCAACCAAACAACACATCCCCTAGGACAGAGCCAATATAGAGATCTTTAATGGGACACCACACACTCTGACAGATAACCATCCCCCTCACAATGTCTACAGGTAAAAGGCGCGAAGATTGGCCCCTCCCGACCACACACAAGACGCCGAAGCTCTGCCAGACATCAAGAGACTCCGGTCATCCGCTTACCCTGCAACTACCAGTTCTTCACCGCCCAGCAAAGAGATCTGACACAAACCTAAAGAACCGTGGAAACCTCTCCCTCTCAACGCTCACAACGGGCACCATTGAAACTGGATAGGGTCTCGCAAACTTCGAACACGAAGCCTAACTCCGGTTTTGGAGTTGCAGCAGATCTTGTTCAGGTCAAGAGGCAGCCCCGAAATGAGTAACAACGAAGGGAACTCGGAGACCAATCCACCCGCAGTCACCAACCAAACCCTTCGGCGAACACCGGACATACTCCCGGAAGTTGGAAAACCCTACCTAATTGGGGGAAGACGTGCTTCGCCAACAGCATCATCCATAACTAACATGGATGCAACAAGCAATCCCCACCGGGGGATGGCAAGATCTCCCAACCTCGCGACTGGTTCGCACCATGCAAAAAGCACCAGACCTCACCACCCACAATGACCCCGCCACGGCCCGCCAACTAGCCGAAGTCCTGAAGGAAGCCTGCGAGGCAATCCCTAGCATGTTAACGAGCAAAATAATCAAACACTGTGCCGTTCATAAAATTGTCATCACCCCACCCACCAGAGCCATCCCAGCAGGAAGTGTCTGCGTTGGAAGCAGTCGAGGTAGCGGCACGAGACAAATGTGCATGCTGTTACTCGCCGATCGCGAGAGAGGCGTGTGAGGATATCCTATGGGCGGAAGCAAGGACCGCGGATAGGAAAGAGGGGGAGGATGTTATGGAAGGAAGGCAGGGTGCCTTTAACGCGGTCTTGTTACCGAAGGGCCCGATGTGCCTTAACTTGGAGGATGAAAAAAAAGTTAAGGAGGAACATCTTTTTCAGTTACCGGAGGCACATCCGGAAAAGGTTCGATTCCAGTTGGAAACTGACACGGCAGTCAGACTGGCGTCGGTGGAAACTTTTCGGACTTTCACAAAGGAAAGTACGGAGTATAAGGAGTTGAGAGAACATCTGCTCAATCCACAGGCAAGGCCCGAGGACATTGACATAAGGAAACTCAAGCGGTGCTTGGTACTAAAGGATGGACTCCTTTGGTATATGGGAAAAGATGGCGTATATACCAATGAGGAGGATCGATGGTTGTTATGGGTTCCGCAGGAACTCAGAACGTCTTTGTTAATTGCGGCGCATCATTGTCCTATGCAGAGCCACCCGGGAGTGGAAAGGATGACGTGGTCGTTAAGGAGAAGTTTTTGGTGGAATAACCTGGGAGAACGGGTTAAGGAGTTTGTGAAGGGTTGTCCTCATTGTCAGATGGCTAAGTTGCCATATAGGCCGAAGATGGGGCTTAAGGGTGAATATGATATCACTCTGGATATTTTCGATACCTTGCATATCGATCATGTGGGTCCTTTTCCAGAGGCGGGAACGGAAAAATTCAAATATCTCTTAACGGTTATTGATCGAACTTCCAATTATGTCATTACTGTCCCTGTTACGGATGTGAGAGAAATCCTCTCCCGACATTAGAAGAAGGAAGGAGAGTACTGCGGAATGCGAAATTCTATTCGGTCATTGACCTTAAGAATGGTTTCTGGCAGATAATATTGGAGGAAAAGTCCAGATGGCTGACGGCGTTTGAGGTGGGTATGGAGATATACCAATGGAAAGTGCTTCCCATGGGTCTCAACGGGCTGTGCACACGAATTTCTAACCCACATACTATCACAACTGAAGGAAGGATTACCAAGGTCAGAACCGTCCTCCAACACCGCAGGCATCCCTACGCCAGGTACTACAGAATGGATGAGCGAAAGGAACCCTCGAGAACGGACCACACCCCACGTCCTTATGCGCACACGGACAGAAATCAACTGTCACACATGCCAATATCACTCCACCCAACATGCCCCGCCCAGCTTCCCTACCATCAGATGCAAACTACCAGCGCCTCTAGAGCCCGCGGAAGCCAAAAATGCCCCTGTACGCATCGAAACATGCATCCGACATGAATTGACAATCAACATGCCCCTGCCGAATGACCGCTACGGATGCTACTGCCCGGTGGATTCTCGGAAAGCCTGGACCCAGTCCTCACGGGAATGGATTGAAAGCATCCCCCCAGACTTCCTTAACGTGGAGGTGAACCGTATCGTATACGACGGACAACGACGTGAATCAAATACCAACGGGCAAACCATCAACAAGAACATACTCCTGATTGACATGCACCGCCTAGACCTATCAGCATACTTCTCCCCCACCTACACGGTCAACCGTGAAGCTGTATACGAACCTATATCCTTCATCATGCACCTCGGGGAGACTGTCAATAACGGCCACTGGATAGCAGCAGTACATGACCCACGCGGATAGAAGCAGTACATGACCCACGCCATGGCTAGAAAATTCATGATGACCACCGATGCTACCTATTCACCCATTGGATGGAAGAGGACCTCACGGCGACTTTTACGGAAATAACGACAACACCGGACGGCCCCACTATGACGACAAACAAAAGGAACATCATTCGGGTGCCCATCTATACCACCCTATCAGCGGTATTGTACAAACGCATTGACTTCGGGACGGACCAAACCACCGAACGCTCCACCCTATACCACCCCATGACCAACCCATTTGTGCTCCCGGCTATACCTCGCCTCACGAGTACCCCCGAAGCACCTCAAGCATACCCCCAGTGGATGCGTGGACCCCCGATTACTCTCAGGTCGCCCGATGACTCGGATGTCGTCCAGCCCCAACAATCCACAATACCACGGACGGTCAACCAAGCCATGCGCTCCAACAGTACCACCCGCTCCTTCTGGTACGACCTATACAGCGGAGTCCTGTTGGGATCCTATACGGACGATAACAAACTGGCCATGGCCACAGTCAAATTCGATAACAGATCACATTTACTGGTCCAAGCGCCGGACAGTGACCCAATTATAGGATACGAGTTCGCAGGGAAATCCCTGCGCCCCGTTCAACTCCCTGCTATTTCTAATAAAAGCTTCTGGGAACTTCTCCGATTCCGAACCCGTATACCAATAACAGGGGCGTTAGTCACCATCTACAACAACAACGCCACCACCGAGACAATCTTGAAATACCACCGGGATGACGAAATCTTGAAATACCACCGGGATGACGAAATCTATATGACCCAGGACGAGGTCATTAACTTCAGCTTGGGGAATCCCGACGCAAACATCAGCATAGTACCGTACGGCCTATCAGTCCGCTCCGAACGGGAAACACAGACCCTCACCCTCGGCCACGGCACTTTCCATACCTTCAACAGATACCAACTCCATATGGTGAGAATGCCTCCTAACACCTCCGGACGCGTGAAAAGACGTATCAGCATCTCCTTCAGAGTGTTCACTACATGGGCAGAGATACCTCCACCTATCCGCCCAACAATAGCACACAACGAGACCCTGCAACGATCGCTCCAAACCTGGATGCAACAAAACAGCGACGCCGAACCCCGACCGATCATGACCGTCCAAGAGATTGCACCGCTCCTAGTAACCCACTTCAACAATATCCAAGGTATCAGCGAAATCATACTACAATACTTGGATCTGGATATACATCAGGGTGTCAGAATACTAAGGGTCGCACAGATCGATACCATCGAGGACGGAAAAGCCATTGCCCCACCATGGCACCCTAGAACGATCGCACTGATCCGGAGCGATGCAAAAATCAGATGTGCATTATCGACCAACGAGCTAAAATATGCTCGAGGTATATACAGCTCTGTTATCTTCCATGAGGCAGTACGCTCCACACGGTTTCCCAAGTCCTCCCGCCTGCAACTCTGTGCCCTCATATACAAACCAGAAATCCCCATATATGAAGACCTCAGCACAAGCGACCACATCCCCCCGGACTCCACATTTGCCCCCCCAACCGCCATAATTCTGGACCAATCCAAGCTCCAACCACTCCTCGAAGTCTGCAATCTCCGTCTCTTTTTCAGACAACAAGCCCAGGAGGCCGAGCCAGGAACATTCCCAAGGTACAAGTTAGATCTGACCGTAACAGCCCGCCAGAGATGGTATCTTCTCTTAGATCCCCAGTGGACCCACGGGCTACCAGACCCAGTATCCACTATAGAAAGGAAGATCCTAGGGGGTAGCATAATACAGCTCCCACCAGAATACCGCCAGGTCAGAGTACAACGCCGCACCCCTCCACCATCGACCCCCAACTACGACTTCAAATTAGACTGCTATTGGATACACCAAGGGCTCAGGCAGTTCGGCACAATCACCCGCATCGCACTCGAGACACGCCCCACGGGTGACCCCCAGGAACAGTACCCCACATTCCGGGTTACCTTCTACTCCAGAAAGGGAGCGACGCGGTGCCATCACGCAAGGAAAATTCCCGACGTTGCGGTCAAAGAAGGCAAGATAATCATCCAAGGGGAGATCCAAGGACTTCCACGCATTAAGAGCCAACCCAAGAAATGCCAAGTCCCCATGCCCATCAAGCCACCAGCGAGCGCCACAGGAGATATCACTATATGTAACCTCGTCGTCTTGGTTGCACCACTCAATCTACCACAAACTTCACCCTCGAGGGGAGCCCCAGTCGGCCCACCCCTGCCTACCGTGGCCCGGACCCCCCCTCCACTGGCAGCGACTGGACCGACAACCACCAAGCGCCAGGCGAGCCCGGGGGCGAGCACCAAGCCTGACCCATCTATCTTCAGTGACTCGGAGGACATGGAGAACATATATGATGATGAAGCGGAAGGCTACTTCCAGGAACTGGAAGAACAGCGACAGAAGAAACGTACCAAGACAAACGACAAAGCACCAAGCCCAGAGGTTACACCGGAGCGAACACCATCACAGGATACCACTCCTCCCCTTTCTGGACAGGCCGCCCAAGCTCCCCCGCTACCTATAAGCCCAGCCCTGCTCCCAGATCAGGACAAGGCCGAACACCCTCACCCAGCTGAACGGAGTGCGGCCCCATCAAACACGCCGACGCCCCCCCCCCCCCCCCCCCCCCGCAAATCCGGGAACCTAACGCGGCACCAAAGAAAGACCAACCCCCTACTCCAGACAACGATCTCCAATCCCATCGGGCACCAAGTCCTACCACTACTCATACGAATAAAACCACTGTGACTACTACTACTCATATTGCTCCTACCACCACTACGAGTAACATTACCACTACAGCTAGTGCTACCACCACCATCACTACTACGACTACTACTGCCATTACCACTACCTCTACTATGAACAGTACCAATACTACTACTAGGACCACCACCACCACCGCCACCACTACTACACCCGCGACGACTTCTTCTGTTTCAACAACCACCCCTACGCCTGCTCCAGAAATGACCTCAGCTAGCAGGGCCCTGATCCGCTTAACGCGATCGCCTGGCAAACTGGACAACAGGAGCCCCAGGGGATCTCAACATCACTCCAAACGGACAGGAGAAGGCTTCGATAACATCCCTGCATCCCGAACATACACCCCCATGACAGAGCTCAGACGCAGGATTCCAGCGCTCCTCAGAAGGTTGGCGAAGGACAATCGTGAGGAATACCAACAGTGCCTGATCACCAACCCTATTCTCTCCTCCATCACCTCCCGAGACATCCATCGTCAGGTTACACGATTCCGGAGGCATAATACCACATACAGACACGTGGTGACTCCTCTCCTCCTTACCCAACCTCAACAGGGATTGGACCCTACTCATCCTGTCCAATACCCTCTCACGAGAGGCCCAAGGAACCCCATACGGACGAGTACCCGACATTGGAGACAAGACAGACGCGGATAATCTGGATTCACCAGGGAACACACCCCCCAATCGGCCCCATCCTCCCCATCCACCAAGATATAATAAACTGGGTAGCGGCTATCCGTCCCCTGGGGATTATCAGCGAACAAGCAGCACCCGGAACCCTGATTGTCCTCGCACCACACCAGCAGCCCAGACTGCAGAGACACTGGAATGGCACATCAGAACCTTCCTAGACTCACCATCTGAGTTCCAAAAGAAACTAGAGCCCCCGGGGTTACAACGCCCACCACACCCAATACCCCTCCTCTCGTCAAAGCAGAGGATCTCGGACAGACCTGGCTTCCAAGCCCCAGACGACCGCAAACACCGAAGCTCCCCCCCACACAGACCATGTTCCGATCGCTCCCAGGGCACCCCTGACAGCAGAATCAAGCGAGACCGACCCATCCTCAGCGTTGAGCGGACCAGGTCAAGGTGAAGAGAGAAGGCGTGAACCAACGGACAGCGAGACTGTCAGGCGTAAACCAACCTCTTTACACCCCCCCACCGAAGCCAAGGATACGAAGACGAGTACCTTTCATGATTCCATCCCTCCCCTCGCTTTCTCCAACCTCACCCTCCACTAGCGCACAAAAGCCCGGAACTGGGGGCACCTCTCCCGGCTCCCAGCAACACGCCCAACGCCGCGACAACCCCTCAGCAAGAAAACTCCATCTTGTTACCATCCTCTCTCCAAAACCTCCGGGGAATATTTACCGTCCCGCAAATACTAGACCCTGGGTTCCAACTCACACATGAGCAGGTAACTCAGATCCGCGTTGCGGCCGCACGTTCTACCAAGGCACAAACCCTTGATACCCCCGCATGGGTACCAGACCCCTGGACAACCCACCAGGAATGGAAAATCCTTCTTGGCCCACAAACATCCCTCAACATCAACCCTTATTCCTCTCCCCCCGCTATCCTACAACACAGCAAAAAGCGTCAGGCTAGCACTCGACCCACCTCCCGCAGTCCAGCAGGCAGAAACCACACACCCAACCCCTTCCCCCTTACCAAACTACCCTCTCCCAACGCCAATACCCACCCAACCCCTGCAGCTCCCACTAAATGGTCTAAGCGCGCCAGCAAACGGTACCGCCTCCGGCAAAATAAGAAAGCCAAGCGAATGAAGCTCTCCCAACCGGACACCGCCAACCTGACGGGACCGGAGGGAACAGCTATATCCCCCTCACCTCAGCAGCAGTCGACAACACCCCAACCACAACCGCATACTCGACCGGCGAGAGTACCTGAGAAAACTGCCACCCCCACAACAGCGAACACGCGCAACACCGACCCCTCCCGCACCATCTCCCCAACCCACTTCATCCCCCCGACAGTCCTCAGCCCCAGCCCCACTGCCCCCCAAGAAGCGACCCAAAATTCCCAACACGAAAGCACCTCCCACATCCAAAGAGTCCAAACAGAAAAAGGCGACGGGCGCCTCGACCCCCACAGCCAGGACCCGCCCACCAGCTCCTCACCCTCGCGGGACTCTCAAGCCCCTACCCTCACCTCAACCAGAAGAGCCCTCTCCTACCAAAGAAAAGGACGACCCGTCGGACAATGATTCCTCCCCCAGCTCATCGGAGGAGAAAGATGAATCGAGCGAGGAAGCCTGTGACTCCGACATGGAGGCAACTGAAAAGCCACCGCCCTCCCCGGAAGCAGAGGAAAAGGAATCATCAGGACGAGAATGGGATGATCAGGACGTGGACCTGCGATAGGACCACCCTATCTCACCTCCACTCTACCCTACATCCTGACCGCCCGGGGGCCATCAACAAAGCCATACAAGGAATACACAACCTGCTGCGTATAATCAAGGGCCCAATCGGGAAATGTGTCACGGACAAATGGAGGTGCCACATCACCTCCAACAGCCAATGCACTAACTGTGGCCGGACGTCATCTGACGAACGACAAGACCATTATTGAACTCCCCACAAACACCTGCCAATCTACCCCAGGTGCCAATATCCGCCTTGAGATTCTCCTCCAAGGATGGGGCCGTCACCCGGATTAGAAGCAATGCTCCCACTGCGGCAACATCAGGATATCCGAACAACGGCTGGAAAATCGACCTCTAACATTATGGTTCGCCATAACCCACAGGGCCCCCAGACAAAGCCAATGCGGTCACAATGTCCAACCCGACAGAACACACTCGGACCCGCCACGAATCACAATCCCCAAAACACTCTGGGCAAAACCGGATAACCTAGGTGGCACGGACACCCGAGCATACATCCTCGCTGGAGCCATCTGCGGAACACAGACCACAGGCAATAGTATTCCGCACCTAGTCTTCATGGCCCTTCAGCCAGACGAGTCCTGAGTCCGCCTCGACGACGCGCAGATAACCATCTTCCCCAGCCGACAAGGATGGAGTTTTCTGGGGCGAAAAGGGATTGTGCTAATCTGCAACCAGATCACTAAACCACCCTCCACGGCCCCGCCGGACACACCGGAGCCTCCTCCCCCCGTCCCCCCGGGACCTACACAACATCAAAACCTATGCGACGCGCACCCAACACACAGGCGAGACCCAGAAATCTGGCAACGCCGCGTCGCATCACGGGCAAGGAAACTGCGCAAACTTGCCCACAAGGTCCACGCTGAAAAGAGAGAGCGGGAAAAACACATCATCACACAGCACGCCCTCTCACTCCTCAACCAAGCGGTACACGCGGAGGGGCAACTGTCCGCCAGGCCACAATCCCTCCTAGCCATAACGACAGCCAACCACAGCAGCGGGCACATATCCCCCGCTCCACCACCATGCGTAAATACCGCAACATCCCCCAGCCTACCGGCTCCACCGCCATCTTGGATCAGGAGGCCACTCACGGGACACCTGGCCACCCCAGTCCTAACTGGCTCTCAACGTAAACTGGGATTGGCATGTATAGCGTCCAATTTAGACCTTACCCCGGCGGGTCCTAAAGTTATGCCGAACCCCACCCTCCCTGTCACCATTCCAGATCCAAAATCCCCCCCAATGTATGGAGCACATACCACGATAAAATCCCACCAACGGCAGCACAGTGGGTGTTGGAAATGCTGCTCCTTACAGCAGCGATGGGGACAAGAATAATAATCCCATCCCCCAAATCAGGCTCATGGGGGAAAGCACGATCTCGGCAGAGTCACCGAGACCATCCTGTCCCAAGACCAAATTGAATTATGCCTCGTCCCGTGCTGGTATACACTAAAACGCAGGACGTGATCGGGCACATACGGAAACGAACGCCAAACTCCATCATCATCAACTGTCAGCCGGTAGAATGCAACATCCTTCTCCGGCATGACCCCAGGTTCCACCCAGCTACCAGCTACTTCCGCCCCTCACCGTGGAAAACCCCCCAACGTGTCCTCCTCCGGTCATCCGTCACAATACGCCCAAGCTACCTCCCCGGAAACGGAAAGAGGCTCCAGTCTGCACCTTCATCTTCTTAGATATTGGGGCTAGAGATGGCCTACTGGAACTGGAGACCCGGCCAGCACCTCCAGACATCACCGCGCTCTACCCTGATAGACGGGACCTAATTGTCTCCCCTGTCAAATGGGCAGCAGTCGCAGCCCGACTACTCTTGATGGACCAGGCTTACTACAAAAGAACGCGACAGACTACAATCGATGGCACAACTCCAACACCCATAGACTTCGACGAGATAGAACGGGCCAACAAGGAAATCAGAGTAGGCATACTATGTCGAAACTCTCAAACAACTCTCGAGGCCTGGATCACCCAACGACTGTCTAGCGCCAGGACAAGGATGGAACAACAATACAGGCCAGGGGAACCAGATGAACCCCTCCCTACACGGATAACGCGACCCACCCGGCCCCAATGGCGCACCAAACGAAAGCTAACCATGCCCCAGATACCCCGGGAGGAAGAACGCCCCCCGCCAATAAAACAAGCGTGGGACAAACCAATGAGGTGGACCCCCCTCCAGAAGTTAATGTTTGAGAACAGCGTCCAAGTCAGTATCAAAGACCAACAGGGCCCGGCGGAATTGATGATCAACGCTGTCGCGGCGGCTCGCATGATGTCCACGGACGAACCTGCGCCCCACCTAGAGGAAACAAACATTACGACGAAACCTAATATACGGATTTCACAAAATTTTTCCCGATGATTTTCAGAATATCTGAAATACTTGCAGAAATGATTCCAAAAGCTATATTATTTACTTATTATGAGCATGAATGAAAAAACAACGCTTGTACATACTCTAACACACTCATTTCAAGTTCACCGGCAGCGAAATATATGCTAGGAGTGGGAACTATTTTCATTAAATTTACTGATTTTGCAAGCGGTCGCTTTCTATTAATACTACATGGCTTTTATTGTTTTATGTGTTCTAATCATTAACATTAATTAATTCGACAATTTAGAAAAGATTTAAAGTGAAAATATTAAAATTTGAATTCAAAAATTCAAATTTTGTATGTATTTACAGTGTTTTCACCATTTAAATTTTCCCAAGTCAGAAAAATGTGATCAAGACATCCCCTGGCAGGTTTTTTGAGCGGGATCTTTGATGTAGATGATAATTCAACTGAATATAATGTTATTTCCGACCGGCACCATCGAAAACATATTCAGAACTTGACTTCAAAACTTAATTTTTTATGGAAATATCCTTCATTTCACCTAAGTCATGAAGCTAACAGAAAATATTGGAAAACCAATATTAATCACGGATTTTCAAATTGCAGTGGATAGTTAGTATTAATCACAGAATTTATATTATTAAGGTTTTCATTAAAATAAATTAAATGAGTTTAAGTAAAAAAAATACTTTAATATTTTTGCTGACTCGTTACACTTCACTCACCCGGAAACGTTGAGAGTTCATCAGCCAACTGAGATTTCATGTAGAAAAAACTGACAGACGAGGTCACACAAGTATCTGCACTAAATGAAAGCAAAAAAACTAGTTTGACTGCTCTTCGTTGCTCCAGTTTGACTCAGCTGACTCTGAGTCTTCTGCAAGTCCACCAGGCAGCCGCACGTTTACCGCGGCTTCAGACTCAGTGTCTGACTGAGCGTAATGTTGCTGCAAGGCAACCCGCTTGGCTTTTTGAGCGTCGCGACAGCAAGATCTGTTCATTCTGTTCAAGCTTAGACTCTTCTTGCTGTTCGTCAAACATTTCATCCTCTTCTTCAACCATCCGTCGAAATTGTCGTCTCGGCTGCGGTTGAATTCGAACTCGTTGTCGCTTGCGAGGAGGCGCAACAAAGGGCTGATCAGAATCGCTGGATTCGTCTGGCAGAGCTGGCGCAGCTGGGCTCGCACTTGCGCGGGCACGGCCACCACGACCACCACGACCGCCACGGGCACGGCCACCACGACCGCCACGGGCACGGCCACCTTGAGGTGGATTGGGAACAGCAGCTCCGCCAGCAGGTAGGTTGCAGGAACAGGCGCCAAAGTGAGTGCACACAGCGTTTACCAAAGCCTGCTTGTTGCCTTGAGCACCCTGTCCGTGTAGACGCAGCCACGCCTTCAACGCAGGCACTGTACACTTCTTGGTCAGTTGCGCAGCGTCGCAAGGCAATGCCTCAGCCACACTCTCGTGAAGCGGCCTCTGCGGTGCAGGGTTTTTGAAGTCGTGCGCTCGACGCTCCTGATCGTTAAGCCTGCGTGCCCCATACCAGCGTGGATGTCTGGGCATGTGGCGGTCATTGGTAAAAAAACAAGTTGGGAAGGACTTGCGCTCTTCTTCCGACAGGGAGATCGTATCGTCCACAGCTTTCTGTCTATCCTCAGGCAGCGCCCACGGGTTGTCGGGTATGTCGTCGAGCACGCGCACATGCGCCTTCCACTCCACGCCTTTCTTGTCCACGCACTTGAAATGCCCAGGCCTGCCAGGCAGGCCGCCTTCACCTTCTGCGCCGTCCCAGTGGACTTGGTCAAGGCATTGCAGGTTGTCCAAAATTGCGTTGATCGACTCACTCTCTTCGGCGGAACAAAACCTGGAGGCCAATAATCTAGTATCCCTTTTGATCTGCTCAGTTGCCCAATCTACTAACGGCAGCTTCTTGGGCTTCAGTGCCTCTGCAGTAGTCAACAAAAGGAAAAAGTCAAAAGGGTAACTAGATTCGAATTTTTACCAGGGGCACCGACGTAAGGCAGCAAAGGACGACCATCCGGGTCATCTTCTTCTCCATGCCACTTCTGCTGGCTGTCGCCCCAAGTCTTGACACGCACCGCCGGAAGGCCGAAGGTAGTCGGCTCGGGGACGGAATATTGCCACGCTAAGGGCTGCGAGGCCACCCGCAAATTCCAGTTGGGGTTTATGGACGGAGTAAAGTAGCTCTTCCAATCATAACTCGAGGCAAGGAGCAGGATTACATACTTCTCTTTGCACTTGTGAAACCCGCGGAGAAGATTGAATAGACCCTGCGCCAGCGAGGTGACGTACAGTGTGGTCTTCCAGCCGCAGTAGCGCAAGGTAAAAAACTCCTGATCTTGTTTGTTATGCGTATGGGAGCGGACCATTCGGTGCGTTTCGATCTTGACTTTCCACCCCATAGCGACCAAGTGCGAAAAAAAAGCGAGTGCCGTAGCGGTGGTGTTCTCCGACCCACCGTCCCAGTCGATATACAACGTTCCCGCCGGCTTAGTGTCTGGGTGGAAGAGCTCCCAATGCAAAAGATGGTACAACCACGTGAAGTTCTCATTGCCGCCTTTGTCAACATTCGGCAAACGAACCAAGACAAACTTTTTGTCGTGACTGAAGCTTGTCGCCCCGCCGGCATGCAAACGTATCACCTTCTTTCTTTTGAAGGCTTGGTTGGCTGCACACACACAAAAAACACAAACCACTATGAGATTTGCGTACAAAGACAAGTACCCCTAGCACAACTGGGAAAGTTGAAAGGTTTGGTCATATCTATCGTCCACGCTGTACACCTAGCTTTTGTCACAGCTGCGTCATGAGCACGCTGCAAGGATTCCTCTCTGCACTTGCGATGTACCTTGTGGTGTTGGTGGTTATCCAGCCGCCAGAGCTTCGCCGCTGCGTCTGTCTGGAAGCCCTCTTCATGCCTCCTCGCCAGGTCCCCGCAAATCTCGCACTTGGAAAAGTCTCCTTTGCGGATCGGCTTCACAAACTTGAAGTTCTCGCGCCACACCTTGCGTATGATCTGGTCGCCGGGGGTCTATCACTCTTGCAGCGCTGCCCAACCAGAAGGGTGTTGCACGCCCAGGCCCAATTCATGCTCACGTACTTCTGCACCTCCGGAAAGTTCTCCACGTCTTGGAGGTGCCACACTCCGTCTGCTATGGTCTCGCACTCCTCCACAAACTTACGCATCAACAATGTCGACACCAAGTCCGACACGTCGGACTGCGGTGTGTACGCCCGCTCGTAACACTTCGCGGAGTGACGCAAAAGCTTCTTGGCTTTGCCAAGAGTGACAGCGCCTACGCCGTAAATACGCTGCCACATGACCCGGCACACGGGCGTACCACGATGCCTGCAGCAAGGGACAATGCAATATAATAAGTCCACAGGGGTGATGGGAAAAAACAGCCTGAGGGAGAACTGTGTTACCTGTATTGAACATCCGCATTGCTTAAGGTTATGGCCTGAAGCTGTCCACATACCCAGGCGGTCAAATCCCTGAAAGACTGCGAACAAGAATCGGCCCGCCCTAGAATAGCGTGCCAGGGACTGACCCACAGATGGCACTTATACTTGGAACAGCAAGGTGCGCCTATTTCGTGCGTCAGGTCGGCGTATGACATTCCAAGCCATTTCTTCAACGCTGTCGGTCTGACTGTACTAGGGGTGGGCACGGCCTTTCTCTTGACGTGCTTGTAGCCCCTGTCAGTCTTACGTGGTCGAACCAACGGGGTGGCCTCCATGCCAAGGCACAGATACAGCGGCTCCGGTGAGGTTTGGAAGTCAGCGTTATCAGCTTCCTGCCCAGCCGTAACAGCCCTTCCCCAATCCGTTGCCTGAAAACAAGAAGAATGTCCTCCCGAAGTTGGTCCCTCAGTCACTGACACACATTCTGACCCATACAATGGAGTCGAAGCCGCCTCCCGGCCCGTCTGTCCCATACATGTCGGCAAACGGAGTGGGCGTGACAGTATCAGACACGCCGCCTGTCTGAATTGAGGTCGTAGAGAAATACTGAGGAGTAACGCCGTACATCTCTCGAAGACGGAGGCAAATTGAACTCTAAGTTGTATGTCAGAAAAAAAAATCACAAAAAATGGCAGCGCTTCCCGTTAGAAAGGTTATGCAAAAATGTTTCAAAAAACCGAAGTTAAAAAAAAAAAAAAAAGCAACAAATTAAAGTGCAGAGCATCCATAACGCCAGGAATGGCTTCGGGGCTGGCATGAACCATCACAGTCTAAGACTTGTGCACAGTGCATCCCGTGAAGGGTTGCACTCGGTCCTCCCCTCTCCGCCGACAGCCAATTCCATCGGTCGCACAGTGCGTGCAACGCAAGCAAGGAAGGAAGAGAGAGAGAGAGAGAGAGAGAGAGAGGGAGAAAGAGAGAGGAAGAGAGAGAGAACAAGAAAGAGAAGAGAAAGAGAGAGCAAGAGAAGGGGGGGGGGTTGTAGGTATGAGAGGGTTACGCAAAAATGTCAAAAAAAAACCGAAGTTAAAAAAAAGAAGAAAAAAGCAACAAATTAAAGTGCAGAGCATCCATAACACCAGGAATGGCTTCGGGGCTGGCATGAACCATCACAGTCTAAGACTTGTGCACAGTGCATCCCGCGAAGGGTTGCACTCGGTCCTCCCCTCTCCGCCGACAGCCAATTCCATCGGTCGCGCAGTGCGTGCAACGCAAGCAAGTAAGGAAGAGAGAGAGAGGGAGAGAGAGAGAGAGAGAGAGAGAGAGAGAGAGAGGAAGAGAGAGAGGGAGAGAGAGAGGGAAAAAGAAAGAGAAGAGGAAGAGAGAGAGAAAAAGAAAGAGAAGAGAAAGAGAGCAAGTGAACGGGGGGGGGGGTTGTAGGTATACGTATGAGAGAGAGAAAGAAAAAGAGAGAAAGAAAGAAAGACAGAAAGAGAGAGAGGAAGAGAGAGAGGAAGAGAGAGAGAGAGAGAGAAAAGAAAGAAAGAGAGGAGAAAGAGAGAGCAAGAGAACGGGGGGGGGGGGGGAATGGACGCGACCCGTTGTTGTCACCTTGATCATGTCCACCTTGCATGCTACTCGAAGATTTACCGAACAAAGCATCCGAGGAGGGGGCCGACTTAGGCCCTGTCGTTTCAGTTCACAATTTAAGTCATTATCTCAGGAAAGCAAGCACGCAACTCGTGGCAACAAATGAACACCGACCTTTACTCCATTCCTGTTCGGGAGATTGGTGTTGCATTATCACCAAAAAGGAAGCCTAAACATATCAGCACAGTTGGCACAGTACTGCACTAGCATTGCACAAGCAAATGGAGTACATTTGCAGTAGGGAAGAGACTCAGCACCAAAAACAACGCTAAGCAGACCATAAAGGCAGGCTGCCTAAAAAATAAAAGGCATCACAACGAGTTTCAAGTAGCGAAAAAGTACAAGCGTTTTATAAGACCTCTATCAGTTGAACTGTGGTTTCAGATATGAAAAACAGCGCTATCTTGCAGTGCTGGGCTTGACAACTTAGGTGTCTCGGGTCGCCATTTCGAAAAAATCGAAGGCAATTTCGGCACTAGTGGGGATTTGCAAAGTTTAGGACAGGTTTTTTGGGGCAGTTTTTGGGGAACTCAAAAGTTCCGGCTGGTGAGCGTGGGTCAATTCGAAAAAAGGGTGCTCAGAAAGGCGTTTGTTTTCAACATGGCAAGACCTCTCGTAGAGAGTGTTCAGACTATTCGAAGCGACTTCAATGGAGAAGGATATCTGACCATCAACGGTCTGCCTGATGTTGTCAGAGTGGCGGATGTCGACTTGCCAGAAAGAGTTCGCAGCAAGTACTGGGATTGGCCTGTCAGTTGGAACGAACTTGCTCCCAACGTGATCTACTCGTACAACGCGACGACCAAGAGACGTTCTGCTGCTGGTCTTTGGGAAATTGCACCGGTGCCTGCGCAGGGAGGACGCCTTCAGCGTCGGAGGCCTGCACCCCCTGCCCCAGCCCACCCCCACCCCCACCCCCCCCAGCCCCACTCACCGGCTGTGTCCCTGATGGGAAAGTGGCTGTGAAAGAAAGTGCACCCCCACCTGCCAAGAAAGCCAAAGTAGACAAACCCAAGAAGCATGCCAAGAAAGCCAAAGCTCCGGATCCCAATAAGACCAAGCAACCGATTAAGCAACATGATAAAGCAAAAGCACTCACTCAGGTCACCTAGTACTGTCATGTGTTTCTCATTTGTTTAATCGGTTGCCTCGTTGCAAATATTGACAATTCGTAGAAATCTTTTCCGTGTAGGCACCCCCTAAGGCACCGGAACTGCCCAAGGCTGCCGACGCGGTCAAGAATCCCAATGGACTTCAGGTTTTCATCGGTACAAACTATGGGTCAATCTCTCAGTTCGTGAACTATTCAGAAAGATGTGGAAGTAACTGGTCTGGACAAGCCACAGGCGGTCCAGGACAACAAGGCCAAGGTCCCCCCGCAATCGACATCTTCGCCGGAAACCCCGAAGTCACCAGAGTCGTCACCAATTCCCTCGACCCCGAGTCCGGAAGACGAGATCAGCCCGGAGGAAACCCGCCGTCTTAAGCAGGCTGACGGTTGGTTCTTCGCAACCGACAATTATTTTTTGTTACCAAAGGAACCAGGGGGCAAGCCACCAGACTGCATCTTGGGCTCAGTGCTCGCGTACTCCACTTCGACAGGCTTGCATCGAAGGCTGACTTCAATTCCCAACATGGTGTCAAAACGAATGGGCAATTATCCGTGTGAGATCAAAGACAAACTGGTTATCGTGGGTAAAACTCCTGAAGTAGTCACTGTTCTTGGGTAAACACTTTCTAATAAATACTGACTCTTTGAAATTTATTGACTTGTAGTTTGGGTGAAAAGCATGCCTTGACTCGCGGCAAAAGGGAAGCACATCCCTACTGCATTATTGTCGGTCGTATTGTTAAAAAGAAAGGTAAAGGTCAACTTCCATTCAAGCAAATACTGCGAATGAGTTGGAAACTGGTTGACGTGGATCAGAGTAGGTTGGCCGGAAAATGCCGTCCGGATGAATGGGCCGAATGGAGCAAGTTGATGCACGCTTACGACGCAAGGAAGATAAGTCTCAAGGACACTCCACCGGAAATGTTGGAATTCGTTCCCTTGGATGAACAGTTGTTTGACACTGAATCTGACGCTGAACCGGAAGAAGAAACTTTGCCTCCGCCTGACGAAGAGGCCAACTTGAAGCAGGTGGAGAGTGAGTCGGAGTTTCCTGTCAAGGCTGTCAAGAAGTTGAAGTGCCCGGAATATTTCTTCAAGACGAAGGGGGAAAAACGCGAAAGCAAGAAGCCACAGAAGTTTGAATTCTCGTCGCCGCCCGCGGTCAAGAAGCAAAAAACCCCAAAGGTATTTGTCTTACCTTGCGATGAGTCACTTGCAAATGATGTATTGATAGCCTCCTAAGAGTAAGAGTCCTAAGACTCCTACCCCGCCGAAGGCTGAGGTGCTGAAGCCAACAGTGCCTCCAGCTTCAAATGTTCAGGTTCAATCGTCTGATCCAACCGTTGTCAAAATGTTGCAAGAGTTGTTGAAAATGCAACAGCAAAAAAAACCTAGTAACGCTGCACCTGTGCCTCAGCCACTCGTTACGCCTACGCCTGAAACTCCAGAGCGGTCTGCAACTCCAGCGCAATATATTAATAACAGTGTAATTACACCTGAACTGATTGCCCAAGCTGTTGTAAAAGCACAGCAACAACAACAATCCCAGTTTGCTCCAGCAGTTGACTTTGGCATCAACACAGGCGGCTATGCTGTAAGCGTGCCTCAAGCCAACGCCTGCCAACAAACGTATTATGCAAATCAACAGCAAGTTCCACAGCCCAACCTTTATCAATATCATTTGCTTGTTAACGAGCAGGAACTAGCGCGACAACAACAAATTCAACGCAACAACTTCGTGCGAATGGCTATGTGGACGGGTTATTAAATATGATCCTGATTTAAATTTTCTCTAAGTTAGTTCCAGTATTGAATCTAAAGTAAAACATCAAAAACACTATTAATATTGTTAATACCAACTACCCGCAACTGAACCCGCTTGTAAACTTAGCTTTCTGATGTTCACATATGCAATTTGACTTAGGAAAAAATTACAGTGATATCATAAAAAATTAAGTTTTGAAGTCAAGTTCTGAATATGTTTTCGATAGTGCCGGTCGGAAATAACATTATATTCAGTTGAATTATCATCTACATCAAAGATCCCGCTCAAAAAACCTGCCAGGGGATGTCTTGATCACATTTTTCTGACTTGGGAAAATTTAAATGGTGAAAACACTGTAAATACATACAAAATTTGAATTTTTGAATTCAAATTTTAATATTTTCACTTTAAATATTTTCTAAATTGTTGAATTAATTAGTGTTAATGATTAGAACACATAAAACAATAAAAGCCATGTAGTATTAATAGAAAGCGACCGCTTGCAAAATCAGTAAACTTAATGAAAATAGTTTCCACTCCTAGCATATATTTCGCTGCCGGTGAACTTGAAATGAGTGTGTTAGAGTATGTACAAGCGTTGTTTTTTCATTCCTGCTCATAATAAGTAAATAATATAGCTTTTGGAATCATTTCTGCAAGTATTTCAGATATTCTGAAAATCATCGGGAAAAATTTTGTGAAATCCGTATATTAGGTTTCGTCGTAATGTTTGTTAGGAGAAGCTGCCCGACCCTCAGATCATAAATCAACCCCCCAACAGGGACCGCCGACAACGACTAACCAATTGCAAGCCCCCAGCCACTCTGCTAACACTCCAGCAAACTCTGACAGAAATCCACAATCTCCTCACTAAGGGTGCTCCTAACCCAAATCTAACTTGGCGCCGGTGGGAACAGTTGACCCGACACTGGATATTAAATCAGGGACCAGAGCAGTGGCTGGAATATGGACTCAAAGTTGGATGTGTTGTTTGGATCATATGTGTCTGAGTGTTGGTCTGCTAGGGAGGGTAAAAGGGAGGAGCTTGGGGTGGAGGATGGGGGCGAGGAGGTGATTGACCTCACTGAGGTTCCATCAGCTTCTGTCCCACCCTCTCCCCCAAGTGACGTTGATGTTGCGCGGCGCGGCCGTCCGCGCAGTGTGGACGTCCTGGCTAGAGAGAGGGGTTCGGGAGCGCAGCGTAGTGTCTCCGAGTTCTTCTCTTCAGCTGACACCCTCGCATCTAGCTCTTCATGCACTTCACAGCCCCCATCTGCCCCTGCTGATGCTGTTGCTGCTATGTCTGTTTGGTGTTCTGACAATGCGTTGGGATCGGCTGACCCCGGTGACCCAATGGAGGCACATGTCCAGGATCTGGATCTGATGCTATAGTCTGAGGAAGCCTATTATTATTATTATTATTATTATTATTATTATTATTATTATTATTATTTTGGACACCGTGATAGCCCAGTGGTCAAGTTCTACCATCTGGGCCCTGTCGCCAGTTCGATTCCCGTCGGTGCCACCAGTATTTTCATTGAACATACCGGTCTATTTCTGGGCCAGTATTTTCATTGAACATACCGGCCTGTCTGGAAGTGTTGGAACTGCCCTTGCGGGGGTGTCATTAGAGCTTATCGTCAATTCTTCGTACTCCTGACTTAAGAAAGGTATATATTGCCATCGGGTTGCCCCTGTTCTTAAAGTGCTTTACCATTGCTTTATAAATGTAGTCCTTGTGTATCGTTGAAGCAATAATGACAATACGGGTTTTTCTGTCTGTAGTCCGTTTCAGTATTTCAAAGAGTGCTGTCGTCTTCCCGCTCTTCTTTCTGGCAAGTAGAAATATATTGGCATACGGCTCATTGAATAATTTATAACCTCTCGCCTGTTTATTACCTTCACCATCCTGCTTCACAGGCTTAACTTTGACGTTGTTTATCTTCATCATTGTATATTATTACCCTACGAATTCGTTGCGGATAAATCCGCAACAATCTGGGTAGGTTTCACCTACCCTAAGAATTCCAAACACACCATCTGGGCCCTGTCGCCAGTTCGATTCCCGTCGGTGCCACCAGTATTTTCATTGAACGTAACGATCCGTCTGGACCAGTATTTTCATTGAACATACCGGCCCGTCTGGAAGTGTTGGAACTGCCCTTGCGGGGGTGTCATTAGAGCTTATCGTCAATTCTTCGTACTCCCCTCACGGGTGAGACGATGGAGGCGCATGTGCAGAAATGCATCAGCCATTGACAGAGAAGCACTATTATTATTATTATTATTATTATTATTATTATTATTATTATTATTATTATTATTATTAGGGAGTACATAGGCCATCGGTCCTTTCCATGGGCTCATTGGTATAAAGCTCCTAGAGTAATGTTCTTTGCCGTCACTTCCTTTATTCCACCGATTGGTGTGGAGACTTTCCTTATGGAATGGAGGATTGGATGCACATGGCCTTTTGGCTCAGCAATTGGCAGGAGATACACACTATTATTATTATTATTATTATTATTATTATTATTATTATTATTATTATTATTATTATTATTATTATTATTATTATTATTATTATTATTTTGTTGTTGTTGCAATTGTTATTATTATTATTTTTATTATTGTTACTGCTACTATAAGTGTGTAGTTACCCTACGTATATGTCATTTCGACATCCGGCCAAAACAAAAATCAACTGAAGGTGAGTGGTAATTTTAAATTCAGTACACAGTTTAGACTGCTGTGATCGTCCTTGCCCACCGGACCATTTCCGACTCGCTGCCATAGCTAGAAACACCTATCAGAATTCTTTCTTTCTTTTTTTTCCTTTCTTCTTCTTTCTTCTTTCTTATTTTCTTATTCCTTCTTGCTTCTTTTCCCGTCTTCTTTCGTTTTCTTCTTCTTTTTCTTCTTCTTCTTCTTCTTCTTCTTCTTCTTCTTCTTCTTCTTCTTCTTCTTCTTCTTCTTCTTCGTTTGTTGTTGTTGTTGTTGTTGTTGTTGTTGTTGTTGTTGTTGTTGTTGTTGTCCGCAATCACTTTTCAAATAGAAACTTACCACTAGTAGGAATGAGTGGGAAGACGAAGTATGAGAAGGAAAGTTACTAAATTATATTTGCTTTCTTTCTTCTTTCTTCATAATTTATTATTATTATTATTATTATTATTATTATTATTATTATTATTATTATTATTATTATTATTATTATTATTATTATTATTATTATTATTATTATTATTATTATATGGACACCGTGATAGCCCAGTGGTCAAGTTCTACCATCTGAGCCCTGTCGCCAGTTCGATTCCCGTCGGTGCCACCAGTATTTTCATTGAACATACCGGTCTATTTCTGGACCAGTATTTTCATTGAACATACCGGCCCGTCTGGAAGTGTTGGAACTGCCCTTGCGGGGGCGTCATTAGAGCTTATCGTCAATTCTTCGTACTCCCCTCACGGGTGAGACGATGGAGGCGCATGTGCAGAAATGCATCAGCCATTGACAGAGAGGCACTATTATTATTATTATTATTATTATTATTATTATTATTATTATTATTATTATTATTATTATTATTATTCAGCCCAATGGCCTCAAGGCGTTAAACTGTGACGCCAACTCATAACCCTTTGGTGGTAGATGCTGGGGAGGAGGGTCGTTGCGCGCGTAAAAGATCTTAAACTCCGCATATGCTGGTTGATAGCCCAGGACCCAGCAGACACCAGATGGTTATGGGTGGGGTTTCGAGGCAGCTCTAGCAACCGCGCTTGGTGTATGCACTTGCACATTCGGTGACGTCTTGCAAGAGGTTGCTGGGACTGCGGAATAACCTCGGCTTAGTGCAGTCTTGCCCTCAGGAGCTCCATCGGTGGCCCCGATCATCAGGCGAGAGACTGACACGGGGGGGTGGAGGACCTCGAACAAGGGTATTGGAGGCTTATGTCTGTTGAGGATATGCCATTAGCTGCATCAGTACGCCTCAGATATAGTATTATTATTATTATTATTATTATTATTATTATTATTATTATTATTATTATTATTATTATTATTTTGGACACCGTGATAGCCCAGTGGTCAAGTTCTACCATCTGGGCCCTGTCGCCAGTTCGATTCCCGTCGGTGCCACCAGTATTTTCATTGAACATACCGATCCGTCTGGACCAGTATTTTCATTGAACATACCGGCCCGTCTGGAAGTGTTGGAACTGCCCTTGCGGGGGTGTCATTAGAGCTTATCGTCAATTCTTCGTACTCCCCTCACGGGTGAGACGATGGAGGTGCATGTGCAGAAATGCATCAGCCATTGACAGAGAAGCACTATTATTATTATTATTATTATTATTATTATTATTATTATTATTATTATTATTATTTGGACACCGTGATAGCCCAGTGGTCAAGTTCTACCATCTGGGCCCTGTCGCCAGTTCGATTCCCGTCGGTGCCACCAGTATTTTCATTGAACATACCGATCCGTCTGGACCAGTATTTTCATTGAACATACCGGCCCGTCTGGAAGTGTTGGAACTGCCCTTGCGGGGGTGTCATTAGAGCTTATCGTCAATTCTTCGTACTCCCCTCACGGGTGAGACGATGGAGGCGCATGTGCAGAAATGCATCAGCCATTGACAGAGAAGCACTATTATTATTATTATTATTATTATTTCTGGGCCCTGTCGCCAGTTCGATTCCCGTCGGTGCCACAAGTATTTTCATTGAACATACCGCTCCGTCTGGACCAGTATTTTCATTGAACATACCGGTCCGTCTGGAAGTGTTGGAACTGCCCTTGCGGGGGTGTCATTAGAGCTTATCGTCAATTCTTCGTACTCCCCTCACGGGTGAGACGATGGAGGCGCATGTGCAGAAATGCATCAGCCATTGGCAGAGAAGCACTATTATTATTATTATTATTATTATTATTATTATTATTATTATTATTATTATTATTATTATTATTATTGGACACCGTGATAGCCCAGTGGTCAGGTTCTACCATCTGGGCCCTGTCGCCAGTTCGATTCCCGTCGGTGCCACCAGTATTTTCATTGAACATACCGATCCGTCTGGACCAGTATTTTCATTGAACATACCGGCCCGTCTGGAAGTGTTGGAACTGCCCTTGCGGGGGTGTCATTAGAGCTTATCGTCAATTCTTCGTACTCCCCTCACGGGTGAGACGATGGAGGCGCATGTGCAGAAATGCATCAGCCATTGACAGAGAAGCACCACTATTATTATTATTATTATTATTATTATTATTATTATTATTATTATTATTATTATTATGGAGGGATGCACAGTATGGCACCCCACGGGAAGAGGAGGTGGTTGGGCCTCTTCCCACTGGTTCCGAGGCTATGTTGTTGTGTTGTGTTTATAAGACATACACCGTGGGGTCAAAGGGGTATATACATTCCGAGATCTAGGGGTGGTGACGGGTTTCGAGGCGTCCCAGACACTTACCGCCAAACGTCCTCATGCGCTGGCAGACCGCATGAAGTGTCTGCTACCCCCCTTGAGTACCTCCATTAGACTTATATCCAGTCTCGTGGAACTCTCACGCGGGGAAGATCAATCATTTGCAAGGTATCCGACACGCCGGGCGGGTAGCTATTCAGGGATGGTTAGAGTCACTCTTCCCTCCCCAACATTCACTGTGTGACTGTTGGGTCGAGGGATGGAGGCGCATGGTCCTTGGACTCAGCCATGACAGATCAATACACATATTATTATTATTATTATTATTATTATTATTATTATTATTATTATTATTATTATTATTATTATTATTATTATTATTATTATTTGGACACCGTGATAGCCCAGTGGTCAAGTTCTACCATCTGGGCCCTGTCGCCAGTTCGATTCCCGTCGGTGCCACCAGTATTTTCATTGAACATACCGATCCGTCTGGACCAGTATTTTCATTGAATATACCGGCCCGTCTGGAAGTGTTGGAACTGCCCTTGCGGGGGTGTCATTAGAGCTTATCGTCAATTCTTCGTACTCCCCTCACGGGTGAGACGATGGAGGCGCATGTGCAGAAATGCATCAGCCATTGACAGAGAAGCACTATTATTATTATTATTATTATTATTATTATTATTATTATTATTATTATTATTATTATTATTATTATTATTATTATTATTATTATTGGACACCGTGATAGCCCAGTGGTCAGGTTCTACCATCTGGGCCCTGTCGCCAGTTCGATTCCCGT
Source organism: Paulinella micropora (assembly GCA_019918135.1). Lineage (NCBI taxonomy): Eukaryota > Cercozoa > Imbricatea > Euglyphida > Paulinellidae > Paulinella > Paulinella micropora. The sequence goes on from WBZZ01004467.1 coordinate 29,235, forward strand.
CGGTGCCACCAGTATTTTCATTGAACATACCGATCCGTCTGGACCAGTATTTTCATTGAACATACCGGCCCGTCTGGAAGTGTTGGAACTGCCCTTGCGGGGGTGTCATTAGAGCTTATCGTCAATTCTTCGTACTCCCCTCACGGGTGAGACGATGGAGGCGCATGTGCAGAAATGCATCAGCCATTGACAGAGAAGCACCACTATTATTATTATTATTATTATTATTATTATTATTATTATTATTATTATTATTATTATTATGGAGGGATGCACAGTATGGCACCCCACGGGAAGAGGAGGTGGTTGGGCCTCTTCCCACTGGTTCCGAGGCTATGTTGTTGTGTTGTGTTTATAAGACATACACCGTGGGGTCAAAGGGGTATATACATTCCGAGATCTAGGGGTGGTGACGGGTTTCGAGGCGTCCCAGACACTTACCGCCAAACGTCCTCATGCGCTGGCAGACCGCATGAAGTGTCTGCTACCCCCCTTGAGTACCTCCATTAGACTTATATCCAGTCTCGTGGAACTCTCACGCGGGGAAGATCAATCATTTGCAAGGTATCCGACACGCCGGGCGGGTAGCTATTCAGGGATGGTTAGAGTCACTCTTCCCTCCCCAACATTCACTGTGTGACTGTTGGGTCGAGGGATGGAGGCGCATGGTCCTTGGACTCAGCCATGACAGATCAATACACATATTATTATTATTATTATTATTATTATTATTATTATTATTATTATTATTATTATTATTATTATTATTATTATTATTATTATTATTTGGACACCGTGATAGCCCAGTGGTCAAGTTCTACCATCTGGGCCCTGTCGCCAGTTCGATTCCCGTCGGTGCCACCAGTATTTTCATTGAACATACCGATCCGTCTGGACCAGTATTTTCATTGAATATACCGGCCCGTCTGGAAGTGTTGGAACTGCCCTTGCGGGGGTGTCATTAGAGCTTATCGTCAATTCTTCGTACTCCCCTCACGGGTGAGACGATGGAGGCGCATGTGCAGAAATGCATCAGCCATTGACAGAGAAGCACTATTATTATTATTATTATTATTATTATTATTATTATTATTATTATTATTATTATTATTATTATTATTATTATTGGACACCGTGATAGCCCAGTGGTCAAGTTCTACCATCTGGGCCCTGTCGCCAGTTCGATTCCCGTCGGTGCCACCAGTATTTTCATTGAACATACCGATCCGTCTGGACCAGTATTTTCATTGAACATACCGGCCCGTCTGGAAGTGTTGGAACTGCCCTTGCGGGGGTGTCATTAGAGCTTATCGTCAATTCTTCGTACTCCCCTCACGGGTGAGACGATGGAGGCGCATGTGCAGAAATGCATCAGCCATTGACAGAGAAGCACTATTATTATTATTATTATTATTATTATTATTATTATTATTATTATTATTATTATTATTATTATTATTATTATTATTATTTTGGACACAGTGATAGCCCAGTGGTCAAGTTCTACCATCTGGGCCCTGTCGCCAGTTCGATTCCCGTCGGTGCCACCAGTATCTTCATTGAACATACCGATCCGTCTGGCAGTGTTGGAACTGCCCTTGCGGGGGTGTCATTAGAGCCTATCGTCAATTCTTCGTACTCACGGGTGAGACGATGGAGGCGCATGTGCAGATCTGCATCAGCCATTGACAGAGACGCACTATTATTATTATTATTATTATTATTATTATTATTATTATTATTATTATTATTATTATTATTATTAGGGAGTACATAGGCCATTGGTCCTTTTCAATGGGCTGATTGGTATAAAGCTCCTAGAGTAATGTTCTATGCCGTTACTTCCTTTATTCCACCGATTGATGTGGAGACTTTCCTTATGGAATGGAGGACTGGATGCACATGGCCTTTTGGCTCAGCAATTGGCAGGAGATACATTATTATTATTATTATTATTATTATTATTATTATTATTATTGTTATTATTATTATTATCATTATGTATGTATGTGCGTATGTATGTATGAATGTATGTATGAATGTATGTATATGTATGTATGTATGTATGTATGCATGTATGTACGTATGTATGTATGTATGATAGAACTGCCTCAAAACCCCATCCATAACAATTTGACAGACAACCGGGTCCTGGGCTACCAACCAGCATAGCAGATTTAAAGATCTTTAATGAGGCCTCAACGATCCTCCCCAGTATACCACCAAAATTCATAGTTGGATTGGCATCACAGTTTAACGCCGTAAGGCCATTGGGCTGAATAATAATAATAATAATAATAATAATAATAATAATAATAATAATAATAATAATAATAATAGTGTGTATCTCCTGCCAATTGCTGAGCCAAAAGGCCATGTGCATCCAGTCCTCCATTCCATAAGGAAAGTCTCCACACCAATCGGTGGAATAAAGGAAGTGACGGCATAGAACATTACTCTAGGAGCTTTATACCAATCAGCCCATGGAAAGGACCGATGGTCTATGTACTCCCTCCGATGGCCTATGTACTCCCTAATAATAATAATAATAATAATAATAATAATAATAATAATAATGATAATGATAATAATAATAATAATAATAATAATAATAATAATTATAATAATAATAGTAATAGTAATAGTGCTTCTCAGTCAATGGCAAATGCATTTCTGCACATGTGCCTCCATCGTCTCACCCGCGAGGGGAGTACAAAGATTTGACGATAGGCTCTACTGACACCCCCGCAAGGCAGCTCCAAGCCTTCTAGACAAACCAATACTTTCAAAGAAAATATCCTTTGAAAATACTGGCACCGACGGCAATCGAACTGGCGACAGGTCCCAGATGGTAGACCTCAACCACTGGGCTATCGCGGTGCCACAATAATAATAATAGTAATAATAATAATAATAATAATAATAGTGCTTCTCTGTCAATGGCTGATGCATTTCTGCACATGCGCCTCCATCGTCTCACCCGTGAGGGGAGTACGAAGAATTGACGATAGGCTCTAATGACACCCCCGCAAGGGCAGTTCCAACACTTCCAGACGGGCCGGTATGTTCAATGAAAATACTGGTCCAGACAGACCGGTATGTTCAATGAAAATACTGGTGGCACCGACGGGAATCGAACTGGCGACAGGGCCCAGATGGTAGAACTTGACCACTGGGCTATCACGGTGTCCTAAATAATAATAATAATAATAATAATAATAGTAATAATAATAATAATAATAATAATAATAATAATAATAATAATAATAATAATAATAATAATAATAATAATAATAATAATAATAATAATAATAATAATAATTTTGATGATAATAATTTTGATGATAATGATAATAATTTTGATAATCATAATAATAATAATAATAATAATAATAATAATAATAATAATAATAATAATAATAATAATAATAATAATAATAATGATGATAGCGATATCACCACCACCACCATCAGCATCATCATCGACAACAACAAAAACATCACCACCACCACCACCAACAACAACAACAACAGCAACAACAATCGCAACAACAATAACATCAGCAACAACACCAACAACAACACCAACAACAACAACACCACCAACAACACCAACAACAACACCACCACCACCACCAACCACAACAACAACAGCAGCAGCAACACCAACAACAATTGAACAACAACAATTGAACAACAACAATTGAACAACAACAATTGAACAACAACAATTGAACAACAATTGAACAGCATCAATTGATCAGCAACGACAACAACAACAACAACAACAACAATTGAACAACGGCAACAACAACAAACAGATCACACACATTCTCTCTTTAATACAAAAACCAAAGCCATGCAAGTCAACAGAAAACAACACCCAAACAATAAACAGAACCCCCCCCCCCCAATATAAAAAGGCGGAAACATATTTGAACTTGAAAATTTCAAGTCAAGTTTGAATGTAGAAATTTGAACTTGACATTTTAAAATTGATAAATTACATTAGGTTGCATGCATTTTGATGTAAAACAACATAAAAACGAAAAGGAACCAACCTCAACCAAGTTAGAGCCCAACCGGAAACTGCTCGCTCAGACAGTATACGTGTAACGGTTGCAACGGTAACCAATTGCTTTTAAAAATGATTCGCATGGTTTTTAAAAATGTTTCATTTTGAAAGAAAACAAAAGCAAGAACAGTAATATTAGATAGGGTCTGTCATTGTCTGTCCATGTTAATTGATAGTAATCACTTAGCTACTAGTGCTTCACATACAGACCCGGGTGCCACCCGCACTGGCAAACTTGAAAAATTTTGAATTGCAATTTGAGTTAATATTATTAATTTTGAATTATTAAAGTACATACGTTTTGGTGTAAAACAACATAAAACCAGAGAGAAACCAAACTCAATCAAGTCAGAGCCACTCCACCGGCGGGGCAGCAAAGAAACTACAAAATCGTTTAAAAAAACTATGGTCACTGTAACTGCGGCTGGAAATTCAATTTTTTTTTAAATTTCAAAGCTGAGATATGAATTCAGTGAGGTGAAATCTTTTGTTGTAGTAATATTTAACTTGCATGTTAACTTCAACTTTATCCTGTCACAGGCTGAACCGTGCGCAGCCTCGGACCTACGACAAGACAAAGTCAACGATTCCGTTCCTAGTCTCAGTTTTGAAACTTTCAAAAAGTAATAAAATTGAAATAATTGATTCTTGTTAGTTTTATTTGTCTCATCATAATTACCAACATCGTTGTTCAAATTAATAGAAAAAAAGAACGTGACGACTCAATGTCCTGACCGGCAGAAAAATTCAACTCAGTTGAAACTGACTAAGGCTAGCCAGAGTCTTGGAATTCAATACTGATAACTGTTAATTTCAAGTTTAAATTTAATTAATAAATATTAATATTACCTTATTTTAATGAATTAATGGTTATGGTCTTTAATGCCACCGATTTATATATCAATTTGACACTTCAAGGGCCATCTAACTTAATATTTAGTTGTTATCGGTGACCCACCAAACTTTACCTTGCTCAAGGTAAAATTTTTCCCAATAATGATTTATATCATCCCATCCTCCCGACAGACCAGTGGGATGTATGTCCCAATCCAGGCATACTCGCGCGCCTCTTCACTGATAGCCCGGACAGAGAAATACTGGACCAAAAGCTGAACCTGTTGAATCAACCTTCCTTATTTATGGAAGCGCGATGGACCAGGGGTATAGACACTTTAGCCCCGGTACAGGACTATCTTCTTCGGAATCTGCCTTCTTCGGCACACGACCAGAAGTGGTACTGTACAACCATAGCCAATGTCCCCTTTTTCATACAGGTGCAAACAGAGGTGCGGGCACTGCAGCATATGCTCAACACGCCGGCTTACGAGGAAACCCAGGTCGCAATGCACCCAAGCACGTATTCACCTTGTCTTGCAGACATCTTGAATCCGTATTCGAGGGCACTGCGGGCCAAAGGCCCTATGGTGTCCCATCCATACAGGACGAGATGGATATCAAGGAAACGTTACCAAACATCTCGCCTCGACCTATCTTGGCACTCGGGTAGACCTCCGGAATTCACGTGATATAGCGGCCTATCTAAACCTTCCGCTAGTCCCTGTTGATCTTTGGTTGGGAGTCAGTCTCTTCCTGGAACACACATTGCCGTCTTGAGTTTGCGATGCTCCACAACATCATCCTTCCCCAAGACACGGAGATGTTTTCCACGAACGAACAACTTCCCCGCGCTCCGGTGACTGGAAGGCCGGAGACGACCTATCCAGTCATCACGCTCTCCAAGAATTCGGGCTTACGATGGAAACTCAGAGCTCGGCAGGATCCCACCCCTTCGCCCTTTTCACCGGCTGCCCCCACATCGTTATCGCAGGCACCATCGACATACTTGCCACCATCACCACCGACGACATACTTTTCATCATCGTCATCATCGTCATCATCGTCATCATCGTCATCATCGTCATCATCGTCATCATCGTCATCATTGTCATCATTGTCATCATCGTTATCATCGTCATCATCGTCATCATCGTCATCATCGTCATCATCGTCATCATCGTCATCATCGTCAGCATCGTCAGCATCGTCTTCAGCACCCTCACAGGGTCCTCACACACTTCCTTCCGCGGTGTCACCGTGGAAGGAGCGCATGCTATACGATTTACAATCACAGGTCCTAGATCTCTTCGGCCGACGCGACGCCTCTGGGGATTTCAGATCCCCTCCTCACGCGCCACCCGGAAGCAGCTGGAGGAAGGGTCTCCGTCTGACCGCATCTCCTTTCTCGGCGCATTTCATCCCGCTCGAATCCACGCGGCCTCTCATCCGCTGATTCGAGAGCACAGCGGCGATTGGAATATAGTAGAGCGCGGGATGAGGAAGAGGAAGAGCTAGAGGAATACGAACGTCAAGGACGTAGCGGCAAGGATGAAAGAAAAGACTCTTCGCCCGCCGACGAAGACGCGGATACCGGCAGAGATCGTTCCAGCAAGACGATACGCCGGAAATTCAAGAAGCCCAAGACCAGCTGCCAGCCCGACCGACGACGACGACGCAGTCACGACGACGATACCTAGACGAACAGAAGGAAAAGAAGGCAGAACCACATAAACCTAAGTTCGGCCCGGATACTATTAGCTCCAACCACACTCCCCCTCAGAAGAAAAGAGCGAAAGATTTTCTAGAACGTTACAGCGACCGATTCCATGAAAAGGCTGGCTGTTTTACGCACACCGTTATCTCTTTGAAGCTACGTCCAGGTGCACAGCCTATTTGGGGTCCCTGCCCTAGATGGACGCCTGCTGTCAGAGAGTTCCTGACCCAGTGGGCAGACGATATGCTCGCTACTGGCCAATATAGTTTTGCCTCTCCTAATTGTGAGTGGGCTACTAGACCGTGCCCTGTAGGTAAGTTTAACTCCCTCTTGCAGGATCATTTCAAAGGCATCCGCATGGTATTCGACTACCGCGCGGTTAACGACCGGCTCATCCTTCCGGTCCCCGGCCTTCCTAACCCCGATCATCACCGTGAGCTCTTCGCGGGATAACTATCTCTCCGCGTTGGACATGGTTGATGGTTTTTCGCACCTGAAGATCGACCCTACAGTCGGTAGCCGCGACATCCTCGCCGTATGGACTCCTCGTGGACTTCTAGTCCCCAACTATATGACGCAGGGTATCCACCGCGCCCCTGGTGACTTCCAACGCGCAGTCGACAAGTTTTTTGGCCATCTCCCTTTTTGGGGTCAGAGTTTGACGGCCGCAGCATACATCGACGACGTGCATCTGGCCCACGACGACTTCGACGTGCACATGCACCAGCTGGAGAAGCTCATGGAGGCTGCGGAGGCAGCCGGCTGTTACTTCGCCGCAGACAAGCTACGCATTGGCTACAACTCACTTCCCGTGCTCGGCAAAGTCTGCAGCAAGAAAGGAGTCGCCGCCGACACAAGCAAGATTGACGCGATCCTGAAGATCTCTGAACCGCAGAACATCACCGAGGTCCGATCTATACTATATGACCAACTTTATTCAGGCGCATATTCCTAACTACTCTCGCTTGGTGCCGCCACTCTCCGATCTACTCAAGTCTACGAACGCCCGGCCTACGGGACCCAACTTTTTCCGTGAAAAAGAGAAGAAATGCTTCGCAAAGCTCAAGCGTGTCCTGACAACGTTACCGATCCTCGCCAAGTGCAACAAGATGCAACAACTCTACCTTCGAACAGACGCAAGCATCGTTGGCATCGGTGGAGCTCTACATTCGGGCCCTGAGAAGTCTGCACCCGGCATCTCTTATTTCTCGCTTAAATTCACGGATACTCAATCTCGGTGGGTCACGTATGTTCGGGAAGCTTACGGTATAATTTACGGAGTTCAGCAATCCCGTTACTATATTGATGCTAGTGATCATCCGCTGACTATCGTCACGGATCATCGCCCGCTCATATGGCTATACCACGCCAGAAGCCCGATGGTTGTCGGATGGGTCCTAGACCACCTTCAAACTATCCGCTTCAAGGTGGAATACATTCAGGGTAAACAGAATCTCCTTCCTGATGCACTCTCTCGTGTTCCTTGTATATCGCCCGGCCAACCCACTCTCCTCGGGGAAGTCGACGAATCAGCTACTGGACACTATCCCGGCAACTATGTTACAGTCCAGTGGACGCTCCTTTTGGCTCGCGATTGACGGTAGTCATCCACAATTAGACGCGCGCTTTAAGAAGCACGACTGTCGGATTTTGCGCGGTGCACCAACGATCAAGACCTTACAGGCCCCATGGGACTATGTCATAGTCATCCCGCCCGCGGAGCGTGCTCCGCAAGTAGCCCGTCAACTTTTTGCTCTCAACAAGCCTTTCGCTGTATTAATTCCTCAAGACATGGTACACCTCATACCCGACGGTGAGACCATCTCTCGTGAGACAGTATTAGCATTCCACAAGATCGTCTTCCTTGAGGACAACCTTGTGTGGCTTGTTCATAACTTTGGATTGGATCGCCATGCTGTGCTTAATATGTATGCTACATCACATGCCCCGCGCGTCACGCGCGCGGATATCCAGTTAGCGCAGAAAGAAGACCCCCTTTTACAACCGCTTTGGGACGGATCTACATCTATCGGCCAGGGTAGTACTCTTCTCTTTTTCAAGGGAGGGCTAGCGGTACATATCATGCTCGACCGCTCCCGCCGTATATATGTTCCGAATCCCCTCATACGCAAGCTTGTCTCCCATGCACACTTGATCCAGAATCACGCAAAGGTCCCCACCCTTGCTCCATACATCAGCGATACATATGGTTCGGACCCGATGGGAAAGACAAGATGCACGCCGACATTGCGGCTATCCTCAAAGATTGCCACTTTTGTCAACTATCACACGCCCGCCTCACACTTAATCATGGCCGCTATAACTCGTTAGTCTGGAGCCATCCAGGTCAAGCTATAGGTATAGATCATGTTCACGTAGGCATAGATGGCGTACTCGAACAGTACGTGTTAACTATAGTCGATTTGTTCGCAGGTTACCTATTGTTCGCAGGTTACCTATTGTTTATTCCAGTCGTTTCCACTACTGCTGAGGAGACTGTTGAGACCATTCTCGCTCGATGGGTTTGCCTTTTCGGTTTTCCGGAGGCCATCCTGTCTGACGATCATGGATCTTTCCGTGGCAATCTTGCCAAGGCCTTCTGCAGCATGGCTGGAATCGAATGGCTCACCACCGCGCCATACTCTCACCATCGGTTAGGCATGGTAGAACGCAGGCATCAAAGCCTCCGCCGCGCTATCCACTGGGACAGGATAATAATATAATGCAAATGTCTTTCAGAATTTTTTGCAGAAATTTCAACTTTATTGGAACTTTGTCCTAACATCATAAATCATGACTATATGAATAGTAGATGATAAATACACAATTTTTTGAAAAAAATTCAAATCCTCAAACAGGGGAAACGTTTAACGGTTGGATTTTGTGACTGTGAGCAAAAATCATCCGCGCTCTAAATCGAAATGTAGGCAAATGATTTTTACGTGGTTTTTTCACACAAAATAGTCAGTTTATTGTAGTATGATAAATATGTAATTTTCTTTGAATTTTTTGAAATTTCAAGTAGGGAAAACGGTTAACGGTTGGGTTTTGTGACTGTGAGCGAAAACCATCCGCGCTCTAAGTCGAAGTGTAGGAAAAAGACTTTTACGTGGTTTTTTCACCCAAAATCACCAGTTTATTGTTTTTAAATAATAATATATTAAACTTTAATATTCAAACTTTCGAATTACAAAATTTAAATCTCATAACGGTTTCAGTGAGTGAAATCTTTTTAATGACTAACGACGACGTCGAGGGTGATCCTGCCTCGGCCTGCCTCTTCCGCGCCCGCCTCTTCCGCGCTCGCGTCTGGTACTCTCATGTGAGCGAGCAGCAGCAGCAGAAACTGCTGGTGATGGTAGATCATCAGATTCAATAGGCCACTGTGGAAGCGCGGCAGGTTGTAATATACGTGCCATCGCTGCTGGCGAAGGCATCCAAGCAGCCTTTGGTCGTGAAGAGGAACGTTCATCAAGAAAAACAAACTTTTGTTTGTTCTCGTCGCGAAAGAATGAAACTTGCAACGTTCCTGGGGTTGAGGTGGCCTCAAAGCAATGAAGCTTTTTAAGGTCAGGAACTTTCGTTACAGAGTGCTTGAGTTCTGGCGACCTGTTAATCGGCGCCCTCGAAAAAAGAGGATTAGAATTAGAAAGATTTCTCTTAATTAACTCAGCAAGGTCACGTGAGCTTTGCCAAATGAAATCATTATGAAATCCTTCGTATGCTACAGCTTGCGCTATTTTCCCAGCGTGGGAGTCGCAAAGTGATTTGCCATGGTATGACGCCCAAAAATTCAATTGCGCTGATTGAAGCCAGGGATGCTTGCGCAAGATTAAACTAAACTCAGCCAATGCGTACCTTTGCTTAAAATGCTTTCTGCCTCCGTCTGACCATAATATTAATTTGCTTACAGGCACAGGCAGATTCATGCGCTTAACACTGCGCTCAAGAACATTATCAGACCACTCTCTGTAAAAAAAGTAATCGTTGTTAGTGACCTTGTCTGAGCTGTGAGGAAAAGTGTCAACATACTCTCTCTTTACTCCGCCCTCACCATCTCCTCTTATTAATACTCCTATGCAATCATGCACGTCCTGTGTGCTTCCTCCTCCCACTATTCTTGAGAAGTCAATAACAATGATAAGGAAAGACAAGTCACGAGCGCAGATTTTTAAGTCTTCATCATAAAAACGTTTATTGTTCTTTGTGCGCGCACGTGAAACAATAAACAAGTTCGCAAGTGATGTTCGAATGTCACTTATTTCCTTTTCCGCTTCGTCGGATAGTGCCTTGTTTTCTCGTCTCAGCTTCTCCTCCCGTTCTTGCAATTCAGCCAACCTTTTGACTTGGCTTTTGTGCTTTCCACAAGGCGGAGATTTACACCATAGTTTGTTCGTGCGGTCTTCGATATACATCTGAGCAGTGACTCGTGTCCAGTCAGATCGACCAGGAGGAGTAACAAGTAGCTTCCACTCTGAAACCACAAAGGGACGTTCGAAAAAGGAGGATATTGTCTTGTACCACCAAAGTCGTAACTCAGCAACTCTGAGTCTCCGCTGTTTGAGCGGATTGTACACAGGAGTCCTAACATGCAATTTGTACTTAATCTTCGTGTGATCTTACGCGACATGTACAGGTGCTGTCTGTCTGTGATATGCTCTATGTGAGCATAACACAAACAGACAGCAAAAAAACGCGGCCCCCGGCTGCGAGTTGGAAACAAAATCAAGAGCAAAAGAAACGAAATGTACCGGTGAGTGCAGGTGCAAAACAACGGGACACAACTGCAATTGTTTCGGTTGGGCGGCAAGGACACGCGACCATTGACAACACGAAAAAGTATGATACACACTAGATGTAACTGGCCTCTGTTGTCGGTAATCTCTCAGCACCTCTAAATTCCGTTGCAGCCTTTTCGGCTGGTCGCTCAAGGAAGTGGAAATAGTTACACCGACGTCAGCTATCATTTTGTGTGGTTGTGCCACGCCAACTCGACTGCGACATTTGTGCTTCTTCCCTTTGTGCTCAGTGTGCACGACATGGTAAGTAGGTGGATCGCATTTTTCACACTCCCATACCTCGCCATCACCCGACTGAAACGCAAGGCGAAGCTGCTCCTGCCCTCTTCTCCGCTTGAACTTGGGCACAAACCGGATCGTTTCCCCGCTGGCAAGCAGGCGAGCAATTTCGGGAAGTACAAAATCAAAATATCGCGACACGTAATCATCGTAAACCTTGCTCATGGAAATATAAACCAGGTACAGAGTTCCATTCTTCATACGCCTGTCACCACTCGGGTGTTTCTCTGCCATGTAGTATTCCATCCCAGATGTATCCATACCAAGTAGCTCAGGGGTAGGATCTTTCGAAAATCGAGTGTTGTCAAAGGACGAACCCTCAAAAGCGCACAGTGACTGCAGATTCGGTATGCTGAGCAAGGCTGCTGACCGCGAGGTGAGCTTAAATAGCTCCTGAACTTCGCCAAGCATGGCAGTGACGTGAGGTGGAACAGAGGAAGGCGTAAGTTGGCATAAGTCTTTTGTGTCTTGCCTGATGCGAACTATTGCAGCAAAACCACTTCGCGAGCTCCACCACGTAACTGTCCTCGTTGTAAAACCTGCCTGCTTCTGACCCTAAAGGTTCCATCACATGATGGGCACTGACAGCGTGTTCATCTATCCGAGGTGGCTGTCTCAATCTAGCCTTGTCTCGAACGTCGAAAACGACGCACGAGCCGTCTTTCTCGCTTGTGTTTACGGAAGTAAGGGCTAGACAGTCTGAACTAAGCTGGCGCGTGCTTGTAGATCGGAGAGGCGAGGAGGAGAGTCGGAAGAGGTCACTGCAGTGTCCGTTGACGTGTCCATGTCGTTCACCAAGTTGGAGGCGGTCGAAGCGTCCAAAGGAGCTGAAACTGGAGGAGCAGAAACACCAAGGCCCAAGCGCTGTGCTACCTGTGCATACACAACAATAAAAAGGATGACAAGAAGTCAGAACAAAGGGACCTGAAGCTTCATTTGGGAAAATCTTGCCTGTTGTTGGACGCTCTCTTGCCGTCTCTTCTTCATGTGCCAGCCTGCTAAAATAAACCAAAAAAATTGTATGAGAGGAAGCCAAAGAGTGTCACAATCGATTGGTGGTGTTGCAATGACAGGAAAAGCATGGGGACCTGCAGACGAAGCAAGGGAGTGCTTGTGGGAATGGTTTTGGGAGTGATTTTGGGAGTGGTTTGGCTTCACTTTTCGAAAAAAAAGGCCGCCCAACGGAACTCAGACAAGTGCCAACTCACATTGTCCGGCCTAAAACGCACCGTAAACTCTGGTAGAAAGGACGCGGGAAAGGACGCGGAGTGTTTTTGGGAGTGTTTTTGGGATCTTTTTGACTTCAACTTTTCGAACAGCTTTTTTCAAAGTGGGATCAAATGAGAGCAGCCCAGAAATCAACTCGAGAGCAACTCGAGAGGTTGTTCCTCCCTCTGCGGTAAAAACTTGACCCTGTCAGCTAGTGACAATACTGTTTTTTGCCACCATGCACGTGCAAACTTAAACACTATTACTATCTCTTTGTTTGTCTGTGTGTTGAGATCATGCCCCCAAGAACCCAACGCAAGGCTGCTGCTGCTGCTACCGCAGTGAACATTGCCGCGACTGCCTTACTGGAGCAGGAGGAGAAGGAGAAGGACGAGAAGAGCTTGGATCCTGCGCCTGGTGGTGGTTCTGTACCCGCTTCCAACGCTTCCAATTCATTCGCCCAGCCAAACCCTTCGGATACCAACAGTGACGCTGCGGCTGCTAACGATGAACACATGGACCTGACTTCTCAAGAAGACGAGAGACAGGATGTAAGATCTGATGTAGGGCGAACCAAGGTGTCCTACAAGGTGTTTGCGCGATTCCTGCCGCAGCCCATCAACTTCGATGATTCTGCTGTTTCCTCTGGCATTTTCAACGACAACGGCAAGATTGCTGCATTTTTGGGGGTGCCACTGTCGATGCTAAAGTTGACTCTTCTCGTCAATGCTACCCCAAAACAATACATGGTAAAGAGAAAGAGAGAAAGAGAGAGAGAGAGAGAGAGCATACATACACACATACATACATACATACATACATGTACACACACATACATACACACACATACATACATACATACATACATACACACATACATACATACACACATACATACATACATACATACATACATACATGAGAAGTTCGCAGATTATAAACACAATGAGACGATGAGAAGCTAAAATACTGGGAATTCTATGATCCTGCTTGTTCCCGGTGAGTCACGGAGTTGCAATGATGATCCGGTCAATTAATATTAAAAATCAAAGTAAAAAAAACAAACTTAATCTTTGTTTTTTCTTGAAAAAATTGATTTTTATAGGATAATAAAAACTTTAAGTTTCGACCACTAAAAAAAAAAACCTTTAAAAACGTTACTATTTGTGTTTCATTGTTATTCCGAAGCTTTTGCATCTGTTTCCAACCACTACAAGTTCCTCTATGCTTACTTTGGCTCCAAATAACTTCAAAAAATCACCGGTGCCGACACCTAAAAAACAAAGTTTGGCATGCCACTGGCACTGCCTTTTAACGCATCGAAGAGCAACTCCCGAACGTTCCCCGCGAGTCTTGCTGCCAAATAACCACATACAGCACATAAAAAAAGTTTTCATCTCATTCATAGTACTAAACTTAGAAAAAAATTGAATTTTCCATTTCTGACCCCGGACAGCATAGATACATGTGTGCTAGTTTACCCCAAGTCCTGCAAACATCCTGTCCAAGACAAAATCTGGCTCTTTTGTCAGGAACATACAATTTCTGTGTTGGTGAACCTCTATACACCTCATTACCTCGCGCGGGCCCTTCAGGACTTGGGAAAAAGGAGCGGCTGGCACACCAACATACCTTGACTTTCAAACCTCCCTGCCCCACCAAGTCCGATCAGTCTACTGCCTCTCCAGGCCGCCTTCATCGATTTACGCTGGCTAGTAAGTAAAAGAAACAATTCATAACAAAAGCATTTAAGGTTCCAGTTGGGTCCGAACTTGGGAAAAAACTTGGTTCCCCAGGTCAGGCCCCAGTCTGACTGGTACAAGTACTGATTTTGAAATTTTGCAAAAAGCAAACCACGCTGATTCCCACCAGTCTGATTCTACTCACAATGCATACAAATAACAATGAAACACAAAAAGAAGACATTTCCGATCTCAACCTGTCACTTGACTTGAAAAAAAACTTAATTTTTTCAAGTCAAGCTGCCGGTCTGGTGGTACATACATATGATAGTTGAACAAACATGCATGTTCAGTTTGCGGCGGCCTTAAAACACCATGGATCGGAAAGTTTGCTGCAAAGAGACAAAAAATAATAAGGTGTCCCTTAACCTCACTCACCTTGGTCACAAAAAATTATTTTTGCCAAGGTTGTTGACCCACAGAAAAAAACTCACACAATTTACAAAAAAAGGCCTAGCTCACGCATGTGCCTGATGAAATCTAGCTCTTGAAGCCTCTTAATTCTCTTTTCTCGCAGCCTCCAGGGCTCCCAGCCGTAGTTTATAAGCACCAGGCTCCATGCTTTGTACGCTCTGTTGCTTCTCGTCTGGATGTAAAATTGTGGATCGTGGAGGTCCTCGTTATAGGCTATGTCACAATTGCAGTCTTCTGCAACTGTGCTTGTTGCTGCTAGATGACCTTGCATACTTGCATCTGAGCCACCTTGGTCTTGCACCGCCTGGGAAACATAAAAATATGGCCAGCCTGGCAGAGAAATGACTGTCTGCTCTTCTAATGGAGTCAATGAGCTACGGGACCTTGATGAGCTTGGCAACCTTTCTACCTCAAAACCAGCTATTCTAATTGGTGGTCCTGGTGGAAAATCCCTGCCAAAAAGCATGACTAAACCAAAACCCGCCCACCGCAGGGTCACTACATCTTCCGACACACCATGGAATCGGAGTGCAGCTCGCACTTCGATTGGAGGACCTTGATGGACTGCTAGTCATGCAGGAGTGCTCTGCTCGGCCTGTGCTTCCAGGGGAGTTCTCTTCATGACGAGGGTGTGCGAGACGTCGTGCCTGCTTCGATTAACACAATCGGGACATAAGCTGTAACCGGGGCACTGCTCGCACTTCATCACATACCCCGTTATGGGATCAACTTGGCACATAGCACACATAATCCCGTGAAAAATTGGCTCAAGAGGCTTTGCCTTGGGGGCATGGCCCAAATCAGAAGCTGGAGGGCGCGACCCAGGAGAAGAACTCGAACAAGATAAGGAGGATGAGGATGAAGATGAACAAGACGAACTAGAGGAGGAAGAAGAGGAAGAGGAGAAGGAAGAAGAGGAAGAGGAAGAAGAAGAAGGGGGAGAAGGAGAAAGAGGACCAGGACGACGCTTGTCTTCCTTCTTGACACTGACACCAACGATAACTTTCTTAACCTTCGCTGAATCAGATCGAGTGTTTTTCTTGCTCTTGCTCTTGCTCTTGCTCTTGCCCTTGCCCTTGCCACCTACCACAAAAGTCTATCCTTAGAGGCAGTCAACAAGACAAAACGTTGCTACCTCCTTTAGACTTCTTCTTCTTGCTGCTGCGCTCCTTCGCGTTTTACTCTTTGATGGCTTCCGGTGAGATGTCAACCTTGTGCTTCTGCACGGGGTGTCCATGAAAGTAGTCAACCTCGCATGCCTCGCACACATCAAAGTCTTCGCATCGCGCCTGAGGATCCACGCAACTGTATTTGGACCCCACAATTTTGTCCGCGCATCTGTTGCAGTACCCACCCGGCCAGTCGTCTGTGGTATCTCCCCCGGACCCGTCCTCTTCGGCCTCGGGCTCATCGCTTGCTTCTGCTTCTGGACCTGGATCTTCCACTTTCGTGTTCTTGAGCTCCGTCCTGACGAGCTTCTTTACCTTGGCCTCTACCTCGCTTTGAAACTTAGCCTCACTCTTGGTGAAACCTTTGCTGATAGCGTTGCGTATTCTGGGGATCTCCTCCTTGAGAAACCGCTCAACTTCTTTTTTGACCTCACCCCGCACGACCCGCTGAGCCTCCGCCACCCAGTCAGCCTGAGCTGGAATAGAGACGGTGGACGTCGCCTTGGGAACACTTTCCTCATTTTTGTCCTGGCTGGCCTTGCTCTTCCTCGAGACCTTGGAGCCCTTGGAGCCAAACGTACCGCCACTGCTGCGTCGATCTTGACCGCTACCGTTGCCATCGCCTCCTCCAGTGGGTCGAACCTCATGTCGATTGAGCAACAACTTGCACTCTTTTGAGTCAACAAATACCTTTGCCAAACGCACCATCAAGCGCCCTGCTTCTGGCTGAGTGACCAAACCACATTGCACGTCCCGCTTGATGAAGTCAATGTGCAGCAGGACGACTGTCTCCAAATCAGAAAGATCCGCTTTGGTCACAAGACCATGCACTTCGTTGTGAGAGAGAGCTGAGCCGCAGAGTACTGCCCACTTGTCCGCAGCCAGGTCTTCCACAATCGTGCCAAGAACCAAGTAACGATCCAACGACGGAATGTGCATTTGCCGTTTGCTGGGATCTGCATGACGCCTTTGCGACCACCAACAGCAAATTTGAACGGCACGACATATGCGTCCACAAACCTCAGGTTGAACTTATTCTCTTTGGTTCCAAAGACAAAGTCTTTCGTTGCATGCAAGTCCTTTCGTTGTGGCCATGTGTCGATCACAGAATATGCCTGTTTCATCTCCTTTTTGAGTTTCTCAGGGATAGGTATATCGGCCTCATCCTTTTCCACCTCCGTGCGTTCTTCTTCATCATCCTCTTCCTGCCCGTGCTCAGGAGAGATAATAACATCTTCTTTCGTGAAATCTTGTTCGAAAGGCACACTATCACGAGAAGGGAAACGCCCACGAGAAGGGAAACGCTCACGAGAATGCCAATTATCAGGATGCATATCAGGACTGATAGGAGGAGAAAAAGAAAAACCAGACAAAGACAGAGCGGAGGAGCGAGAAGAAGAAGAGGATGAGGATGATGAGGACGAAGAAGAAGAAGAGGATGAGGATGATGAGGACGAAGAAGAAGAGGATGAGGATGATGATGAGGAGGAGGAGGAGGAAGAAGAAGAAGAAGAAGAAGAAGAAGAAGGAGGAGGAGGAGGAGAAGAAGAAGAAGTTTTGGCTGGCTGTGGCGCCACAAACGAGCCTTTTAAGGATGGCGAATTCCAGTTAAGTTGCTGCTGCAGGTTCGCATGGGCCTGCTTCAGGGTGGCTAGTTCTTGCAATAGCTTTTCTGCCTCCGGGGTCGCGTGCTTGTCAGGTTGCTCATGGCTCGCAGGTTGGTTAGCCTCAGGCTTCTTAGGTGGCACAGCCTTCGCAGGCTTCTGGCGTTGCTCATGCTTCGCAGTCTGGGCCGCACGCTTCTTAAGTTGCTCAGGCTTCGCAGGCTGGGCCGCAGGCTTCTTACGTTCCTCAGGCTTCGCAGGCTGGGCCGCAGGTTTCTTAGGTTCCTCAGGCTTCGCAGGCTGGGCCACAGCCTTTTTACGCGGCGAACGCTTCACAGGTTGCTCACCGTGCTCAGGCTGGGTCGCAGGCTTCTCAGGCTGGGCCGCAGGCTTCTTAGGCTTCTCGGGCTCCTTACGCTTCGCA
>WBZZ01004467.1:52500-79085 GCA_019918135.1 Paulinella micropora
CTCTCTCTCTCTCTATCTCTCTCTTTACAGTACCTGGAAAAAAAAACAAAAAAAACTTAGTGCTTGCTACTGGCATAGGATAAGAAGCTTGTGTGGATAAAAAAGAACAAACGTCACAAGCTTCTCTTCCATGCGCCCCCAGAAACCCTAGCTACTACTGCTAGTATTGTTACTGTTACCACAATTTCTGTCTGTAATAGATATTCTGGGTAACGCTCTGAAAGCCATTGCTTGGAAGCACCAGCTCGACAGCAATCAGCCCTTTTCCAAACCGGAAGACTTTGCCAGACTGTTTGGAGACGATCCCGATACTAGGTGTATTATTGTCCCTGCCATAAAAGATATGGTTCTTCGGGATTTCTCCGGCGGGGAGCCTAGCAACGAAAGCCCAGACATTTCGACAGTTGTGAATGGTGTCAAAGCAAGGGGAATTCGTGACTGCTGCTCAATTAGGTACTCTTTCATAGACGCAAAGGGAGACAGGAAGTGGGAACCAGGGATAGTGATCGCACGGGAAACTCCTCACCACGAGAGAGGTCCGCCCCCCCCCCCCCCCTCATTCTTTCTTTTTTTCTCTCTTCCTCTCTCTGTCTCTCTCCCTCCCCTCCCCCTACCCCATGTGTGTGTGGCCCAGGGTGGCTCTGGGTTTTGCGCACACGCGAAAACTTCCGCGACCTCTGCAAGGGCTGCTCGCATTATTTGGAAAGGCCAGTTCGAAAGCAAGATGCTCCTGAGCTGCACATTCCGGGTTGCAGAGCAACTTCGAGCGTCCGCAACAGGGAGGGACGTCCTTCCAAACGCGCCCGTGACAGGGCCCGAGCGCAAAGGAGGTACGAAAAGGCTATGGACCCGCAAGGCGCAGGGCGCACGGACTGGCAAGAAAGTGCCCCGTCAGGCGGACGGCGACCAGCAAGGCAGTACACCATCGAGCAACTGTTGGAGCGGGAGGGTCTTCAGGCAAAGACGCTGGCCAGCAAAATGACCCGGCCCGTTCTGGTGAAATTTTGCCGAGATCACGGATTGCAAAGTGAGGGCCAGACGAAGCGACAGATGGCTGCAGCTATTATCGCGCATCATCAGCTTCAGGCCTGCAGTGATCGCGGTGGTGCAGGCGTCGGAGCCAGCGGTGGTGCAGGCATCGGAGCCAGCGGTGGAGAATTCAAACGGGTACTAAGGGCGGTACTAAGGGCGTAGGTTTTTGGTTGTTGAAGATTTTTTTCGTTGTAGCTCTGGACGGATTAATTCCTTGTTTGTTTGTTGTTTCCCTGTTTTAGCGCAAGCGCAACCAGTCTGGGGGCCAGTCGAGAGCGGCGCGGCGGCCCAAGAGACAGCGCATGGTTGAAGAGGTAGATGCAACTATGATGCGTGAGTCTGAGCCACTTCAGGCTGCGGCACCCCCCCGACGCCAACAGAAGCCAGTATCGTATGCAGAATTAGATGGATCTTCAGACAGCGAGACGAGCATCCAATCGTCATTGTACGTTCCAGAGGAAGGGAGTGACCAGGAGGACCAGTGAGCAACAGCCATGGGTCCTGTGAGATTCCAGGGTAAGGTATACCTAGCTGTGGAGATAGGTAGGCTTCTTGTGGACATTCACGCGTCCGCTGAGCACCTCGTGAACGTCTCTGAAATGCAACCCCTGCATAAGATCTGTCTGGATTTACTCATGTCTTTTGCTGGGATTACGGGCAACAATTTTTGAAGTGCCCGATGCTGCGTATGTGACCCAGGCCAGGACAAGGCTTCGATTATTTTATTTTTTCTTCATTTTATTTGTGTTTCATTGTTATTTGCTGCGTGTGTTATGAGTCTAGTATGGACGGGGGCGGTCGGTGAGGGGCTGTACGCTCCATGGACATACCGAAGCAGGTATTGAAAAGATGAATTTTTTGGTGCCACGACAGTCGCTATTTTGAAGTCATTTGGGTCCTGTATGAGAATAGGGAGCATTTGTAGCAGCTATTAATCACAGCAAAACTCCAAAATACAGTAATACGCTTAAAAAAGAAACACTTCAGAGGATTTAGGGGGAAAAAAAATTTAACGTGGACTTGGAGTTTTCACTATCGCTCCTAAATGATTTTTTTCCAAAAAAGTTTAAGTCAAGTATAAGATTTATTGTATTTGTGTTTCATTGTTATTTTCTGCGTGTGTTATGAGTCTAGTATGGACGGGGGCGGTCGGTGAGGGGCTGTACGCTCCATGGACATACCGAAGCAGGTATTAAAAAGACGAATTTTTTTGGTGCCACGACAGTCGCTTTTTTGAAGTCATTTGGGTCCTGTGTGAGAATAAGGAGCATCTGCAGCAGCTAATAATGCAAGAAAATGTCAAAAATATAGGAATACGCAAAAAAAATAACATTTCCGTGGAATTTGGGGAAAAATTTTTTTACATGGACTTGGAGTTTTTCACTTTTGCTCCAACATGGCTTTTTTTTTCGAAAAAATTAAAGTCAAGTGCCGGAATCATTAAAAAAAAATTATTAATAATAATGAATGGAAACATCATTACAGCTCCACGACTCACCGGGAACAAGCCGGAACAGGAAGGTGCCACTATTTTAGCGTCTCATAGTCTCATTGTGTTTATAGCTTGCGAACTTCTCATACATACTTGTACACACACATACATGCATACATACATACATACATACATACATACATACATAGAGAGAGAAAGAGAGAGAGAGAGACAGAGTCTATATGTCTATTTATCTGTCTGTCTGTCTGTTTCTTTGCATATGTATGTATGTATGTATGTACGTACGTATGTATGTATGTATGTATGTATATATGTATGCCTCCTCCTCCCGCCCCCCCCCCCCCCCCCACACACACACATGCATACATACAGAGAGAGAGAGAGAGATAGAGAGAGCATACAGACATACATACGTACATACATACATAAAAAGAGAGAGAGAGAGAGAGACAGAGAGAGAGAGAGAGAGAGCATACATACATACATCCATACATACATACATACCATTGTTACAGGTGGAAATAGTTCATCCTGGCAGTCGTTGGCAAGATTTCGTCTGTACTAGCAGTCGGAAGCTGGAATATTCGCTGGATGGCGCCGTATGTATCTGGAGGAAAAGTGATGGGCTGCCACGTACCGTCACTATACTGGAGATAAAAATTGGGGGGGGGGGGGGTCGTTTGTAAACTTCCAAAGTGGGCCTGGTTTCTCTCCGCTGCTGGCAAGGACTACTTTCCAAGGCAGGAGACTCACATTCGGCTGGGGAAAATTCTACGCTTGTTGGTGACACTAACCGTCCTGAAAACGTATGTTCGTTTTGTGTATTCGTACTACTCTACTGCCACTGAGGCAATTGAAGTGTCTTGTGCCAGTGGCGAGTATTTTTACGGCTTCCTCCCTGATGCCATGGAGCTGCTCATCGAGGACAAACATCACAACCCACCAGGTAGACAACCAACCTTAGCTATCTTGCTTGATTTTTGCATCAATCTCACATCCTCGATATTGATTTATGTTTGTTTGTTTTGTGTTTGCGAGGCGAGCTTAAGCTCGATTGGGATGAGCGTCACCCCCCGACTGCGGACAAGATGACCGACCGGATCACAAGGTACTCTCAGCGGTCTCACCAGCAGGCTGCACCGGCAACCAGTTCTTCGTCGTCCGCTGCATCGACCTCTGTTGTCAGTAATCAAGCCCAACTAAAGCAAACTCTAGCTGCCAAGGATCAGCACGCTCTCGAGGTATCAAGCCTTACGGATCAGCTGGCGTCTGCTTCAAAAAGCCATTTGGATCAGATTAACGACTTCAGAAAGCAATTGGCTGAGCTCGACGAGAAGCTGCAAAGCAACAAAGACATGTATCACCAGTACGAGCTGACGGCCAATGCTACGCAGGCCAGACTCCAACAAG
Organism: Paulinella micropora; assembly: GCA_019918135.1. NCBI lineage: Eukaryota > Cercozoa > Imbricatea > Euglyphida > Paulinellidae > Paulinella > Paulinella micropora. The sequence goes on from WBZZ01004467.1 coordinate 56,396, forward strand.
AAGTCAACGATGCGCAAAAAGCTCTCGCTGCTTCGAGGAAGGAGCTTGTGGAAGAGAAGAAGGCAAAGCAGCAGCTTGAACAGAGCTTGCAGAACGAGAAGAATGAATCTAGTTTTGTGCGAGACGACCTGGCGGCCGCGGTCGAAGAAGCGAAAACCTTGAAAAAGGTACTCACTCACGGTAGTCTTTGCATTTGATTTTTGTACGACACCCATACCTTGCTTTCAATCAACGCAGGCACTGCATAATAAAGACCGCATGATTCGGGAGTGCAGAAAGAAGGCCGCCGAGGCTAAAAAGTCCAGATCGCAGGTCATGCATGTCTTGTCTTGCTTCTGGATTTGACTTGTGAATGTTTGTTTAGGAGATACATGAAGTCATCGAGGAGAGAGATGAGCTGCAGGCGGAGTTGGAGGAGCACAAGCTGCACGCTGCGCACCAGAAGAATCGAGGTGACAAGCTCGCCAAGGAGCTCGCAACTGCGAAGCGAGATGCAAAGAAGCTGACGCTCCAACTCCAAGAAAGCCAATCATCACCATCATCAAGTACCATCATTTCTTACTTGAGGTTTCATGCGTTATATCTTCATTAGGAGGCAAGAAGAAGCGCTCGCGCGACTCGGAGGACACAGACGAGAGCGAGGTTTCAGCGTCAGACGCATCGAGCACCGAAGACGACAAGTTCGAAACTCCGGTAGCAAAGTCGAAACGGAGCCGCTCCAAACAAGAAAAATGCGAAAAGAAAAAAAAAGAGAAGCGTCATAAAAAGCGCAAGCTTCGAGTTGAATAAATAAAAGCGCGAGCTTCGAATTGAATAAATTTCCGAATTACGTTTAGGAGTCACTTGAATATTTTCGAATGTCATTTTTGCCAAGTGGGGGGCATCAAAGTTTGAAGTAATTATATTAAATAGTTATCATCGATTATTGATAGCATTCATACATTTATTTTCCGTCATTAATATTCGTATGTATTTCTATAGCCGCTCAATCAATTTTAATGTGTCAAAATTTTTACGAATCATTATTGATACTAGTACACACTTTGCAAAATTTTTGACACGTACTCATCCTACTCGAACTCCCACCCCTTCCCACCCCCAAGCTCCTACTCCTTCCTAGGCTAATCCTAATCGTACTCCTTACTCCTACGTGGTTCAGTCCCTGCACATGAGCTTGGATTAATTTGTTGATTGAGTATAGAAAATTCGTAGTCTGCATTGACTGACCTCATGTCATGAAAAATCCAGCCGTTGAAAACATTAAATTTGAATTTGAATTTTGAAAATATTTATTGAAATTCATTAATATTAATTAGAAATATCATTTCCATGATTTTGATGTGAAAAAAACAAGAAAAATTGACTTAGTAGGGATAGGTGATATTTATGCGTACTGCTTTGACTCAGAACATCAAACTAACCGTTAGCATTGAAATTTTGAATTTGAAGTTTAAAATCAATCATTGGAATTTGTTACTATTAATTAGAAATATGATTTCCATGATTTGGATGTGAAAAGCAAATCAAGAACATGCAGAGTCACAGCCGCGGATTGGAATGGAGTGGTTTTGGGATAAATACCAAAAATCAACCGTTACACGATTGGAAAATTTGAACTTTGAATGTTTTTCATTCCAAATAACTAGTATGATGATCTTACATTGTAAACAATCAATATCCATAAATAAAACCTTATTCTGAAATTTAAAAAATTCTGCAAGAAATCTTGAAGGACATTTTCCATTATATCCTGTCAGGCACTCGCAGACAAAGACAAGAAGACTTGGCCCAAAGCCATGCCAGCTCTGTCGTTCTCGCAGAACACTTACGTCTCTACCGCCACCGGCATATCCGCTTTTGAAGGTATGATGGCTCGCCAGCCACGTACATCTATCGATATCTTCGATTCTCCCGACGTCATCGCTGAACGCGCGGCTCGATCAACCGCCGCAATGACTAAGTCTGGCTCGACGACCGTCCAGACATCGGAACAACTCGACACTCTCCGCTTAGCTCGGATTGCTAACACAGCGTATGTCAAGGAATACGCCTCCTTCACGCGCAAGGCTGCCAACGAACAGAAGAACAAGCAACGGCGACGCAAACTACCCGATTGGAAGGTAGGTGACCGTGTCACCGTCTATCGCCCGAAACAATCAACCAAAGGTATTCCCGCCTCCTCTGTCCTTCAACACGACGGCCGTACATCATATTGGACAAGCCGTCCAATAACACCTTTCGCCTCCGGCACAAGCACACCAACAAAGTCCTCCGCAAAATTGACATTGCACACATCAGCCCCTACACGGCCCCAACCGATCTGGCTCAGGCCATCGACCCGGTCCAGGATCAGGCACACAATGACGACCAGAAGGACTACGTTGTTGGTGAGGTGATAGCCTTCATCGACGATGGCTTGCTCAAGTTAGGGATGATCATGGATGAAGATCCCACGGACGATCGCGACGACTTCCGCGTTCACCAGCTCGGCATCACTTCGCTATCTAATATGCAGTACCGCCCAGTTTACGTGGAGCCGGTGGCCATCCGGACGGCACAATCACGGAGAGACCGACGCATCCCAATGGACGAAGCCTCTCAACTCCTGGAAGAAGATGACACTCGACAGCGAGAATAATCAGGTCGTGCATCGGGATATCTTGTTCAAGCCAAGCTGTAGGCATCACCCCCCGGATAGCGGTAAAAAATACCTTTTCCTGGTGACAGGTGCACCAGCTTGTTTTTCAGTATTATTTGTCCGGATTTGGACCTTATGCCATTTTATTCCTTGTCTGTTGCTGTTTTCCTTTTTGGCTTCACTGAGCTAATATAACGAGACATCATTCTCATCTTTTGAGGACTGTGTTTGGTTGTATTACCGACTTTTTACGAGCTATCGTTGGGGGCATTACATTTGGAGTCCACATCACTAGGGTGATTTCTTTCTGCTTTGCCACACAGGCAACAGAGTGAATTTTCACTGACCTGTCTCACACGGGGACGTCAGACGAAAACAAATACTCCAACACAGCTCCCTCATAACTCTTTCACAAAACAAATAATTTGATTGGTCTCAAGCAGGTGTCTCGTACCCTCTAGCCCAATCAGTATCTGTGTGCTCACAAGGAGACATCAGATACAAACTCTCTGTCGTTCTTGCTGTTCTCACACAGAGACCAAGAAGAAGGAGGTGGACAGAAGAGTGAAGGAACACACACAAAACACAAACAAGCATAGGGACAGGAGCACAACACTCTACCCTTCTAGTTTGTGCATTTATCTGCATTATCTCACACACACGTCAGAGTATTTTTGCAAATCTCTGATCGTTTTCTAAAGGTAGGTCTGAGAACCTATCCGACCGACTGTCGACTTCTCAAGGAGAGCTTTTCTAGCTTCTCTATTACTATCTGTGTGTAGGTCCAAGTGCCTCATACTAGAAGAAAAGAAGGAGGAGAAAGTAATCTGAGTAAGGAGAACAAGAAATCGGAGAAAGTCTCAAAGACTATTTTTCTCAAACAAAAACAAACATACAAACAGTGTTTCATAGAGGACAGGGAATCTTATCCTACCATCTCTATTAGTTTCTCTCTTCACTAGTCAATCGACTGAAGGAGGAACAGAACACAAACGAACAAAAACCAAACATAGGAGCTGACACTGTCCTCCTGTTGATCACTACTACGACATCATGTCGACAGAGACCGCCGGGCTCAATCATTACAAAAACTCGAACCCTCTGGACTGCCTCAAAGAAGCAGAAGCAACCATTTCCCGGGCCCGGGACCAACTTAACCGTACCCATAAACGTCTCCAAACAGACAGCAAATTGCGGGCGATGTCGGATCAACCTACGCTAAACAGGGAATGGGACGAAGATTGCTGCCTCACATACCGAAAGGCGCAACAAGCCAAACCTCGCCTTCACCCCAGCCCCCAGGCCACCACCGCGCACTACACGGAACTATTCCAAGCCCGCATCACCACCGCAATGGAAGCTCACCAACAAATAGGGAGAAGTATGGGTCCACAGGCCGCTCTCCACATCCCAGCCGCAACAGATCAACACAACAGACAAGATATATTCCTAGGGGCACTGACAGTACCAGAAGACCACTCACTAACTACCCAGCCGATCCCCCCGCCATCCAGTGACCCATACCCCCTAGTTATTAACGAATATAAAGAACAAGATCTCAACACAGCATGGGGCGCAGAATTGAGAGATACCTGGGAACAACTCCTACTTCACACCTCTCGACCGGTATGGTTAGATGACTTGATGGAATATACATCCCAACAGATCACCGTGGACCGGACAACCTCCCAAACCCTCCACAACTTGACTCACCACCACCGGTATTGGGCACTCCACGGGACACCCCAGCAACCCCGACCACGCCCTCCAAATCAAATGTGGCCCCTATACACGGCCCCAGACCAGATGTGCATTGTCCACCTCCTACGGGAATTAGGGGGAGGAGAGATCGGGGCTCCCATTCTCCCCTGCGCACGCCTGTGGCAGCGCTCCCCGCACGACCCGAGAACAGTGTTCCAGGTCCTCTCCACGGGGACGGTGGCCCTATTGCTACACAAACTCCCACAAGACCTACGGGCGAAATACCACCTCGAGTCACTTATCCCCAAAGCCCAAGCCAACCCCCCAACCCAGAACTCACCAGGCACTCTTAGGGATGTCATTGATCGGACCACCACTGCGATATTCCACATCGATGGATCCAGCTACCCCGAACTAGGACACGCCGGCGGGTTCGGGGCTATCCTGATATACCAGGACTCACTCATAGCACTGTACGGCTCCCACGCTAACCCCACTTCCAGCGCCCACCAAGAGGTAGGAGGAGCAGCGATGGTCCTACACTACATCCGGACGAATCACTGGCAACCACAGCGCACATTCGGGTTCTGACTACAAAGGCCTCGCGGACTGCTCCCTGGAATCCGAATACCAAAAACCCTTCCCGGAAAGACCACAACCACTCCTCTGGGACGCAATAGCAAGATATAAGATAGAGATGGGTCATTTACACCTTCACTGGGTGGCCTCCCACATTGAGCACAGCTTCCAATGGTTACACTGTCTGAACGAAGTCTGCGACCGTCTGGCCAAAGAGGCAGCGCTCCAACCCATTCACCGGATGGTCGACGACTGGCCCAAGCCCACCCTCAACCTCTGCAACTAGCCCGCCGACAGGCACCACCGCAACCGAGATACAGGCTCAACATCCCCAGTGGATACACGCCGATCTTGACCAGTATCCCCCCCGAACTAGCGCATTACCCTGATAGAGGGCGGGCCATCCAAGAGGCACGCCGGGAATTCTCCATGGAAGAACTAACGGCAGCCATCAACGGGAAAAAAGGCGCCTGGCCGGGCCCGACCAAGTCCCACCATCAGCGCTGAAACTGCTCTCCGAGGCCGGTAAAGCGTACATCCTGCAATACTACAACAAATGCTGGAAGGAAGGGGTTATACCATCAGAATGGAAGCCAACCCAACTAGTACAACTATGGAAAGAGAAGGGTACAGGCGAAGATCCCCGCGACTGGGCCCATCATGATTTCCAAGGCCATTATGAACCTATACGCGAAAATGATCGACTTGCGCTTAAGAACACTCATGTTGGACGTGGGTAGCGTAAGCAAAACAGCAAAAGCCAACTGCCCCAGAATCTCGGGGGCGGATGAAGCAAACTTGACCCTACGCCTCATCATCCATGATGTCCACCACGCGGGCGTAGAAACGGGACAAACACACATCCTGATCCTAACTGCAGTAGACGTAGAAAAAGCCTTCGACTTTGTGGAACTCCCGGTAATACATAACGCCCTATCGGCCATTGTTGCAACACCACCGGAGTTCCCTGAATTTTTCTCCTTTGTACACCACCTATACCGGGGAGCCACCATACATACCCAGGGATTAGATGCACCCCAAGCCCAAGGAGACCCCATACATCGGGGGCGAGGCACTGCCCAAGGAGGCCCAATAAGCCCTACCCTCTTCTCCATAACAAACGAATACCGAAAACGCCTCTGTACCTCAGAGCCACGGAACGAACAGGCCCCGGGATACCAATTCTACGGACAGGGACGCCAATTCAACTCATGGCCAGCAATGAGGGGCAGGACCCTCACCGACGCGGACGTCACCATCCCGTCCCAACACACTTTGCGGACGATGAATGGCACGCACATGTGGGACCAGGACATAAAGATCGATATATACAACAAGCCCGCGAGGAATTCTACAGGTCGCAAAGACAACTCCACGCGGCAGGATTCACCACAGCCGCCTCCAAAAGTTTCACTCTGGGTATTATGGTCCACCCATCCGGAGAGATAGAAGACTTTGAAGTAGGATTAACAGGTCAAGACGGCACACCTATCCCTAGCCTCACCAAGTACACGAAATTTAGATCCCTAGGACTGTTTACATCCGGCCTGAACGACCACAAGCTAAAAGTCAACGAAACTATGACTAACCTCCTCACTGCCACCCAAGTAGCGTTAGGCATGAATATCACCAACGCCAGGCGACGGGAAGCCTTAATAATACGGGATCTTGTCCCAGGTACAGCGGATTTCCCCCTCGGATGGACAACTATCACTGAGGAAGAAGCGGACACCATGGGCACTTACTACCGGGAATGCTTTCGCAGCACTCTCGGCATGAATCGCACTGATGTCCCTAACGCCTTGCTCTATGGACCCTGAGGCCTCCGCATTTGGTCTCCCAGCATTCAAAGACAGGGCACACATCAGGATGGCCACCGTTTTCCTCTGGGGGCTGATCTCGCATGACCGGGCTACCCAGGTTGCGTCCACTCGCATTTACGCCTCCTAAAAGATGCCTTCCTCCCACAACAGAATCTCCCAGACGGATGCAACCCTAGACGCCCACCCCCACCCAACCTATACCGGAATTGGACCGTCGCACCGAACGCGGCCCCATTAACCCACACCGACAAACCCCCCATGACGCCAAAACCCACCAAAATGAGATGGTCACCCAAGCCCAGGGGCTGCTCCAACGAATCCAGGACATGAACACCCCTCGGAACTACCTACAAACAGCAAGACTCCCTAAAGTCAGGTGATGGCATCCAGACGACCAAGACCCATGCGAATATCCCCCCCAGGCGTCGCCTACTATCAACAATCAATCAAAACACTGCAGCTGCCCCACCCCCCATGGAAAGATATCGACGAAAGCCGCCCTCGCTCCCCCCCCCCCCCCAATCAGGAACCAGCTATTCTTAGATTGGCACTCGCACGAACCCCAGCGCCAATATCAGGGATACCTCGGGATCGAATGGATCTGCAGCTGCCGGGATCTAGGGATAGGAATACAACTACGCCAAGAGGACGAGGAGCCAACCACTGGCCACCCCCAAGGACGAATTTGCTCCCCCTATGTCATAACAGTCCAACACCGCTTCACCGGTCAAATCACACTGGCAGCGGACAGCAGGCAAGCGATTCTGAAAGCGAAAGCGGAAATACGAGACAGGAATCTGTGGTCCCTCAGACATCGTATCAGCACCAACCGGGGAAAAAAGATAAATGCACCCAGGTTTGCCTTAAAATGGGGACCAGCAGCGGAAATAAGAGGCGAAACACAACAAATCTCCAGTCAGTACTTAAGCCCATCAACACAAAGAGCAGACTGGGAAATACGCCTCATTCTTTTCAACTAAACGCATGGGATACGCCAGCCATGAAAAGCGTTCGCACCAACAGACGGGAAGATGGAAAATGCCCCTACTGTGACAAGGTGGGCACCATCGAACACTTCATGACCTGCACGGACCCCCCGCACCCACAAGAACTCATGAACGCCCTCAACGCCAGACATTCGGCATCCCGGGAAGTCCTGAAACGACACCTAGGCCTAGACCCAGACACCCCCTTCGAACATCAGCCCCACCACATGATTCCCATAGCGGAGGCAGGGAAACCAATCACTCTCCCGACGGCCCATGACATAGACATGGCTTGGACCAGCCTAGGGGAACAAGGGGCAATCTGTCGAAACAGACGGATACACCCAGCAGCTAACATCGCAGAATCGCTACGAGAGGAAAAGGAATCATGGAAACCAGACATCATCCTCACTCCCGTATCATCACCACACATATATATAGTCGAAGCCACCTCACGAACAGATGAATGGCTAGTCAGATTAGATCAATCTATCTATGCAACATCATCCAGCAACACTATCAGAAAAATCTGGGACAAAAAAGGGATGCGAATCCAACTTCCGTATAACCCCCACGACCCATCCTCCCCTCGAGGCGAGAACCCCCCCATCACCTGGCCACTAGAACCATGGCAATCCAAGACACCACATGGATATAATCCTAGAGCAATATACGAGCACCGATTCAAGGTATACAAAGAGAAGATACGCGAACTAAGGCTCAGCTCCCAGGGGCATTGCATTCCCCAACTTCTTATGATCGCTATGGGAATCAGAGGATACATCCCATCATCAGGATATAAACTCCTGAAAGACCTCTTCTCCAGCGCGCAAGCAAAGGCAATCTACCAAGAGCTCACAGATCTCTGCCATGACCACATCCTAAAAGTGTGGAAAATCCTGCATGCATGTCCAACAGGAGCATCCTAATAACTCACCCGAAACGCCAAATATTACATAAATAGATTGATCAAATGCAATCCCGGAAAAAAAAGAAAGAAAGAAAGAAATAATAATATATAATAACAACAACAACACATACGTACAAACATGCAAGCAATAACCACTAGTATGGAACAGGGAAACAAAGGCCACAACGAGAAATTAATATAACATAGAAAAAAAAAGAGAGAAGAAGAGAAGAAAAAGGAGGAGGAAAAAATTAATAATAATAATAATAATAATAATAATAATAATAATAATAATAATAATAATAATAATAATAATAATAATAATAATAATAATAATAATAATAATAATAATAATAATAATAATAATAATAATAATAATAATAATAATAATAATAATAGTGCTTCTCTGTCAATGGCTGATGCATTTCTGCACATGCGCCTCCATCGTCTCACCCGTGAGGGGAGTACGAAGAATTGACGATAAGCTCTAATGACACCCCCGCAAGGGCAGTTCCAACACTTCCAGACGGGCCGGTATGTTCAATGAAAATACTGGTCCAGACGGATCGGTATGTTCAATGAAAATACTGGTGGCACCGACGGGAATCGAACTGGCGACAGGGCCCAGATGGTAGAACTTGACCACTGGGCTATCACGGTGTCCAATAATAATAATAATAATAATAATAATAATAATAATAATAATAATAATAATAATAATAATAATAATAATAATAATAATAATAATAATAACTATAGTAATAATAATAATAATAATAACAATAAACAATAATAGAGAAATATAAAACACTATAAAAAATATATAAAAAAAAGAGAAGAGAATATATATATATACATACATACATACATACATACACACACACAGACACACACACACACACACAGACAGACACATACACACACACACACACACACACAGGCTCTTACAAAAGCAACATAGGCTGAGCAGAGATCCCCCTATCAACACTATCCGATATTGTCATGCAGAGACAGCAACTACACTGCCAAAACAAGTCGAACTATTCGGGTCGAGATAGAAATAGCAGCTGACTACCTGGAAAGTCGAATGCTGTTCTCAGAAGCTCCCAGGGCTGGCTCTTATCTTGTCGGTTTGGTTTGTTATAGTACACTGGTCTGAAGTTGGGCTACTCTTTTTCGACTTGTGCCCTAACCAGGACCGTATTTCCCAGGACGAAACTGCGGTATCGTGTCGCATTGTCGGGCGAGGCGCTCACGCTTAACTCGCCTCCCTGCTAGAGGAGTTGGCTTGAGAACGGAGTTGACGAAAACATTCACATCTGTGACAAAACCATGGCAAAAATACGGTGGCTGAATGCTTTTTTTCCCCGCTGGGCGGCCGGGTTACATTCGTGACGCCAGCTTTTTCCACCTTCCCACCAATTTGGTTCCCAAGCACCAGAAAACCTGCTAGACCTGCTGGTTGAGCAGCCAACAGCAACCGCGTGATGCACATATCCTGTGGACCTTTTCCCTTTTGTTGGTTTCCTCCCTGCACACCTTTTCCAAGCTCCTGAGCCACTCTAAGTTTTCTCTATCGAAAACAGGACTGCCATTTGCTTCACGACTGCTTTCACCCCAACTAGCCCAAGCCTGGCTTCCTTTGTGCAACCATTCACTTGTCATATTCATGTACACACATATCATGAGAGTGTGCAGAACCAGTTCATCCGCCAGCAGCTCTCTGTTTCCATCGCGTTTGCTGGCTTCCTCCAACCACCTCTGAATGTATTTTTCCTCTTACTTGGACCCAGCTGCCCCGTGCGTCTCGGAACAGAGTTACATATCCGCTCCACTGGTTGGACACATTGATCTGACTCCTGAGCTAACTGATTCCGTTCATCCCCTTACGAGGGCATGTAATTTCTCTTCTCCAGTCTTGTTCGAACTCATCGCCCTCTTTTTTTTTTTTTTTTACTCAATTTTTACCAGTTTTTCGCTTTTTTCAAATGCACCATGTTCACCGCAGGCTTCACATCTGATCCTCATATTTTGTAAATTGTCATGTGGTACCAAAAGGTTACTGACCATGCTATTTTTATTAAAATCCGTGACCCTTCACTTTTTCCATGTACATGCGTAAGATACAGGGAAGAACAGAGGAAGTTCTTATTAAAGGCTATATCGCCACACAGCAGTACTACAGCTTTAATAAGAAAGGCGCCAACAGAACGCGCCACGTAACCGTGACTTGTCAATGACTGGCTGGATCATAAGTAAAGGCTCTACCGACACCGTTACTCTGATACGGCCGCCCTTAACTATTAATTAAGATTATTAGTTCCAACCGCAAACAACCATTACACTATTGAAAAATTCACTTGAATTTTGAATGCTTTTTCATTCCAAATAACTAATATGATGGATGATCTTACATCGTAAACAATGAATAGCTAATAAAATATTTGCCACCGTCGTCATATAGCTGAGCGGTAAGAGGAAGAGTAAAATAGAAAGGTTAATTGCAAAAAGGCGAAGCGTAATGTCATGGTAATACAGCCGAGGACAATTTCAAGTGTTGAAGTCAACCATCAGATTAGCATTCTTTGCCATCAAGGACAAGCGCTTCATGTGGCAATCTCTCTGCTCGCCCTTAAAATCTGCCCTGACGCATGTTTGAATTTAATTAAACTTGGCTGACTTGATAAATCACTAATAACTATCTACCTATCTACCTACCTACCTACCTACCTACCTATCTATCTATCTATCTATCTATCTATCTATCTATCTTTTTTTAACGCAAACACTGTTTTAATGAAATACTTGCCACCCGGTAGGATCTGAGTGGGAAGCAAAAGAGATAGAGCGGAAGTGGTATCAAAGAGATACAATAACCGAAAACAAAATAAATCTATCTATCTATCTATCTATATACCTATCTATCTATCTATCTATCTATCTATCTATCTATCTATCTATCTATCTAGATAGATAGATAGATAGATAGATAGATAGATAGATAGATAGATAGATAGATAGATAGAATCTATTAGATAGATAGATGAGATGTCGCAAAAGGAATGTAGTCCTTGCAAAGGAGCGCAGTTTCACATCAAACAGTAATTTGTGTACTGTGCATGTGTCCGGGATGGGAATCACGGGTAGACTGTGTTCTGGAAAAAAGAAGAGGAGGACGTTGAAGAAAAAGGCAATCTAGGGAGTGCGGATTGGAGTTCTTCTTCAATGCCTTTCCATTCGCTTGGTGTTGATGGCAATACCGCGTTTTCTTCTTTCGGTTGGTTCTTTCGGGGCACTTCTTGTCTGATGGACGAAATGGGAGTATGTCTCGGCGTCAACACAGTGGGTGGAATCCAGGTTGATAATGCCGGGTTGCGACTTGTAGTCCGGATGGACGTGCGCTTTTGGATTTTTCTTTTCGAGGAGGCCCGAGAGATCTTCGTAAGGGTGAACATGCAGAGCACGCACTGGGAAATTTGGGTCTTGACGACAATGATACCCACACAACTCAGCATAATCAAGCCTTTTTGCTTCCTCATAAGCCTTGCCCCAACTCCCCCCTTTCCTAATTTCACCCCACACTGTTCTCCTTTCCAGTTCAGTCCTTGACAACGAATGGTCTTTGGTCCTGTGGTGTTGTTCTTTGGGGTAGAGGTAGTGAGTTGTGGCTTTTCTTTCTTTCTCTCGTCTGAGTTCTGAGGGGGTGTTGTTTTTGGTTTCTCTTGCTCTTTCCGTTTCTCTTTTCACGTGATTGCGAGGGCTGTGCTTGCAATGGTGAGGGTTGCACGCGTTGCGTGTCACGTGGGGTTGTGAGGGTAGGAGTCGTTGTTGTCGAGGTGTCGAGGTGTTGAGCACTAGTGAGAATGCGTTGTGGGGGGTTGTGGGGTCTGTTTTGGAGTGTGTCACGAGCCAAAGGAGCACTCAACATATCCACCCCCCCCCCCCCCCCACGGGCTCTTGTGGGTTGTTCTAAGGGTTCGTTCACACTTTGCTCCCTTTGAGGTTCACTATCCTCCTCACCCTCTTGCTCTGCTTCACGAGCAATAATACGTTCCCCACTTTCAATGTTTCCCTCCATTGCTTCCTCGCTAGTTTCCATCAAGACGACTCCATACTCTTCTTCTTCTGTACTGTCTTCTTCCCCCTCAGACTGGTTTCCTTCTCCTTCCTCAACCTCTTCTCCTACTTCAGTAAGACCCTTCGTCCCTTTCTTGCGAAACTTTCCATTCTTGTCTCGTGCTTTTCCTTTCGAGGAGTCAGAGTGAGTTGATTTAGGATCGGTTCGTTTGGGGTTTGGCGTTAGTTTGGGGCAAAAACGTTTGGTATGCCCAGTTTGATAGCAGTTGTAGCATGTTGCCGTCAGCCACCATTCCCGCCCCGAGCTATCACTCCCATGACCTTCGCCCTTTTCCCCCTTCCCGTTGTTTGTCCATCTCTTATCTTTGTCTCTCTTTCCTCCTCTCTCTTCTCCCTCTCCCTCTCCTAGCAGTAGGTTCGCTCCTTTGCCCTCTCCCTTTCTCTCTCTGTTCTGCCTTCTCTCTCTTCTGAGCTTCTTCTGATTAGCTGCCCACAGCACATATATCTCTCTCGCTGACTCTACCATATCGTCGTGCGATGGTCTCTGTGCTGCTGCTAATCTGGAAGCGCCATCACGACGACGAGACCCCCGCCATTGGCGGGACTAGACCAACCCAAACCAAGACCAAGGAGATGTCTCGGCCACTGCATGTAGGCGCCGACGAGCGCGAGCAGGCCAGGGCCTGGCTGAGCGCCTTGCAGTACCAGATCGGGCGCGGCGTACAAGCCGTGGCGCTGGACATGACGGCTTATGGTGGCAGTCCTGCTAATCTATAATGCTCGTTAATGTAGTTTTGTCCGTATGCCTCGTGTACCTCTAGCTTCTCTAACAGTCCGATCACTGCTTCTTCTGGCTCAAAATCTTTCCCTCTCAATGTCTCAAGCCATTGTTTCTGCAGTTGGTGTTGTGTCAAGTATTCGTCCATGTCTTCTGTCGGTCGGTCTTGGTCTCATTTCTTTGAACGCTTTCTCCTCTACATATCTTGCCGCACCGCTGAGATTACCGTATTTTTCCTTTACAATGCCGACTTTCTCAAACGGGCAATAGACCTTTTTGCTTCTGAGAAATTGTATCATCTTTGATTCCGAGAATGCTGTTGTGACGAGAAGTTGAAACATTCTGCAGCGTAGCAGATATTGCTGTTCTACTTTGTAGTTCTTCTTTCTCAGCAGAGACACATCTTTGTTTGTTCTTGTCATCGATCTCTTCTTTCTTCTTCTCGCTTTGTCTTCCCATGCTTTCTTCTCTTCCTTTGAGAGGTCTTTCCCGTTGGCAGGCTTCTCTGTCTTCTCTGCCTTCTGTTCTGACTGTCTGCTGCCTCTCTGTCTCGTTTGTTGTTGTGTTTCTTCTTCGTCGTCTGTTCCTTCTGGTGTGTCCACCTCATGTGGTTCTCTCGGTTTGTCCATCTCTCCAGCTTTTCTCATACGATCTCTATCGTATCCATATTTCGTCTTGGCTGCTTTATGGTCTTTAAAAGCATTATGGAACATGTCCCCGAGAGTTATGTTAATACCATATGCATACTCCTCGATCTGATAATAACAGCTTTGCAAATCTTTTTTGCTTCCACTAAACACTGGTGTGTGAGACATCAACTGCCTCATGCTGCTTGCATTGTGCCGAAATCGCTTTCCCAGCGGCTCATAACCGTTGATTGGTAATTCCCCGGTCACTCACGGACCTAGTATCTTTTACACTCCGGTTTGCTGAGAGACTCCGTTAGAAGCCACGATGCCAATCGACACGTTTAATTCGCAAGTAGATAGCAGAACTGACAAACTCAGAGGTAATAATGAAACTGAAATAAAGTCCGCACGACTGTGATTATTACACAATGGTTAGTGTCCGATCCTGAATGCCAATATAGACCGTTTCACCCGTTACACATATTGACTAGAACTATACGGTCATTCGACAATACGAATAAATTACTTACCAGTCACAAAGTAATTACTAATAGTAAACGTAGTTATCCTACCAACGGTTGTCGGCAGCATATCCTGCTGCACTTCCATCACTGCCGATAAATTGCCAATTGTACGCGAACGCATTGACAAACGTGACCAATTATAGCTTTTACCTATAGGCACCTGGTTTTGAAGCTTGTTTCAATATCTGAAATTGATTTCGATGCTCCGTATTGCATGATAAAGATGGACGTTGATAATCTGCAATGTTTAATTAAAGAATGTGTTGAAAACATTGTCCAATGCATCACATCGACACTTGAATCCTGGCTTTCTGTCTATAGTGTGTGTGTCGGGTGGTATACCTTCTTGGGCATTACTGGCGGGGCAGGAAAGGCAGGCGGGATCGCTAAGGGTATTCAGCGACGTTGGGTTGGCTGCCTGTGGCTGCTGCCAGGCGAGGTCACCATATATAAAATGGCTGCGAATTCTCAGCCGATTCCGAACACATTGATAGCGTACGATCAGACCAACTACTTCATCGAAAAGTCGGCTGTGTATCAGCAATGTCTGAAAGATTTAAGACTCTGAGACAGGTACGGCGGCCCTCTCGCCTTTCAGAACTAACAGCAGGTTCCTGGCATGCAAGAACTGATTAACGCTATGAAGTTCATGGTCCGGAAGAACCTGGGTGCCGCCAACCAGGAGACTATGCAATGCCGCAGCCAGGAGACATCAAGGGTATAGATCCGCGCATACAGCATGCAGGCACATACGGCAGAAAGGATATAGTACATTTCCAGTTCTATCTAGCAGAGGAGGGTAAGGACGGGGTGGGGGAGAAGGGGACGACGAAGAGGACCAGAGAAAGTGAAGATGCAGGAAAGCAACCACCAGCGAGCTCGAATGAGGGTCCTGCTGCCAAGCGATAACGTAGTACGCGTGACCAATAGAATGCTTGATTATTTGTTACTACACTGTGTGAGACTAACTTAATAATCTGCCGTATACTTGCTGTGTCCTACAGCCTGAGTAGATACTTTATTGAGAAAAGGGCGCCAAGGGACGGCCCCATTATCTAGGCCGGACATACGTAATGGCTCTAACGACACACATTACATATGCCGGCCCATACTGACTATCCGGTTAATTATATTAATAGGTCTAACACTCCCCCTGGATCAAAGTAAATTATTAAATTAACTGTAGGTCCCAATACATCTATTCTGTGAAAATTATAAAAACACAGACTTAAAACATAATAATATTACTCACTCTTACCCTCACTCTCTCGGGCCATGAGGTTATGTCTATGGTGGCTACACGGCTTGCTAGGGCAAGTATGCATCAACTAGATTACATACAGGGCAGCTCCCCCTAGTCAAGCTAGGCCTGGTCGACGAGAAGAGGATTAGGTCCTACGCACCCCCTATCCTATGTTGAGTAACATTATGTATGTAACGCAACTACGGTATGATCATCATCAACTGACGCGGTTAGTATTAGGGGATCGCCTGCTCGCCATTAATGTGTCTGGGTACGCTTTTTGATCTCAGCGAGAGTCATTCTGGTCTTCTCTCTGAAATCCCAATCAACCCAAGTGCGTCCTCGGAGTCCACTTACGACCCCACGAACCTTGTGAGTTTTCCAGCCTTCTCCTCAGCCCACTCATTTCCAAAGTTGAGACTAAAGTGACGACGTTTGTGCCTTTTAAGTACTCACTCACCTTCTGCTTTTTACCCATGGTTGAAACTTCCTTTTTTTTAAACGCAGGAACGGCTTGAAATTCACGAAAACATAGTGACTTAACGAGTGCGACCTCAAACCGTCCCACGCATTGGATTTTCCATTTTTCAGTATGAAAAGAAGTTGATTTCCAAACTAGAGTTGTTTTTTGTTTATAATTCATACTTTACGTATTGATATCTCATCCCAGAACGATGTTACATGTGTAGGCATCACCCCCCGGATAGCCGGTAAAAAGTGCCTTTTCCTGGTGACAGGTGCACCAGCTTGTTTTTCAGTATTATTTGTCTGGATTGGACCTGATGCCATTTTATTCCTGGTCTGTTGCCGTTTTCCTTTTTGGCTTCACTGAGCTAATATAACGAGACATCATTCTCATTCTTGAGGACTGTGTTTGGTTGTATTACCGACTTTTTACGAGCTATCGTTGGGGGCATTACATTTGGAGTCCACATCACTAGGGTGATTTCTTTCTGCTTTGCCACACAGGCAACAGAGTGAATTTTCACTGACCTGTCTCACACGGGGACGTCAGACGAAAACAAATACTCCAACACAGCTCCCTCATAACTCTTTCACAAAACAAATAATTTGATTGGTCTCAAGCAGGTGTCTCGTACCCTCTAGCCCAATCAGTATCTGTGTGCTCACAAGGAGACATCAGATACAAACTCTCTGTCGTTCTTGCTGTTCTCACACAGAGACCAAGAAGAAGGAGGTGGACAGAAGAGTGAAGGAACACACACAAAACACAAACAAGCATAGGGACAGGAGCACAACACTCTACCCTTCTAGTTTGTGCATTTATCTGCATTATCTCACACATACGTCAGAGTATTTTTGCAAATCTCTGATCGTTTTCTAAAGGTAGGTCTGAGAACCTATCCGACCGACTGTCGACTTCTCAAGGAGAGCTTTTCTAGCTTCTCTATTACTATCTGTGTGTAGGTCCAAGTGCCTCATACTAGAAGAAAAGAAGGAGGAGAAAGTAATCTGAGTAAGGAGAACAAGAAATCGGAGAAAGTCTCAAAGACTATTTTTCTCAAACAAAAACAAACATACAAACAGTGTTTCATAGAGGACAGGGAATCTTATCCTACCCTCTCTATTAGTTTCTCTCTTCACTAGTCAATCGACTGAAGGAGGAACAGAACACAAACGAACAAAAACCAAACATAGGAGCTGACACTGTCCTCCTGTTGATCACTACTACGACATCATGTCGACAGAGATCGCCGAAGTGAGTGAATTCTCGGAGGCAGATCAAAGAAGAGAAGAAGAAAAAGCAGGAGGAGGAGGAGGAAGAGGATTGAATGAAGGAGGAGGAGGAGATGAAGGAGTAGGAGGAGGAGTAGAAGAGGGCTGGGATGATGAAGGAAGATATGGAGGAGACGAAGATGGAGGATTTGAACAGGAAGAGACGGGAGGAGGAGGAGCATATGGTAATCCCTTACCACCTGCCTACACGGGAGGAGGAGGACGAAAAATGATCGACTTGATTCATAGTGATGGAGAGGAGATCACAGTGGAGGAACAACAGTGGGTGCAAGACCACTATGACCTCCCTAAAGAAGAGTTTGATAACAAGATGGGGGGAGAGAAGGACACCTATGTGTGGATCCCTCAGGATCAAAGAAGAGAGAAAAGTCGTGCTAAAAAGGATGTCTATATCCTATTATCAAACACAGCACAGCTCCTCGGCAAACTGGTCTCTGATCCAGAAGAGAGAAAGAAGATACAGCATATCAAGTTTGGGGACACACACCCACCTTGAATTACTCGATGCTATCTTTGGGGTGTACACTCAAACCCTGATTTGGGAACGTTCATACGGCCCACGTTGTGAGGGTTACCTCCAGTACACAAACCCAAGAGCAACGGCCAGATTCCTCGCGACTGGTCAGGAGGCAGTCGATGTAACAAAAATGAAGACCAATCTGGGTTCGAAAAACTCGAGTGGCATATTTCATTTTTTTACAATGGAAATAAAGGCCTTGGAAGAGGGGAAGGCAGAGATGGAAAAAAGCATTAAGGCAGCAGGAGAAACTCATCTGTGATTGATGAGTTAGAGAAGACCGACAGAGTTCTGACCAAGATCAGACTGTTGATGGGTGCGTTACTGCACAAGGAGGCATGGAAGAGATGGATTCCTACCAAGGATCACTCTGTCCTTAAATCACTTAGTAACGCACCACCGGTCGCCAACAAAGCAGGTGTTGACCAATATGTGGAGAAATATAATTTTCTCAGATCTGCTTCTGAATTGGTGGCCTTTATCACTCATGCTCAAAAGCTGGTGATATCTGAGAAGAAGAAGGCGAAAGAGAATGAGGAGTTCGAGAAGACGATGAGACTGGAAAGAATGAAAGCAAAAGTGAGTGGTGCAAAGACACACCCTCCGACATATTTGACCCCATCAGCTCCTGCCCCACCAGCCCCTGCACCCTCGGGCTCAACTACGGTGGTGGTCACAAACACGGAGAAGAAGGACAGACAGAACATCATAAATGCCTTCAAGGGGAAGAAAGGAGGAGTGGCAAGTCTCATGCTATATGCCAAGACGAGCTCAGACAAAGACTCTGATGCTTCGCTTTTGAGCAAGCTCAAAAAGATCAATGCCTGCATGAAGGCTTTTCCTTGCGACGAAACGCAGGAATACGAGGCCCTTGTTACTGTTTTTGACCAATCTCTAGTCTCGGAGGGATTTGATCTGACACAGTACAAGTTTTTGAGAAAGAAGGAGGAGATTAAGAGAAACAATGCAACAGGCCTAGACGCTCAGTGTGAACTGGCGGTAGCCACACTCATTTCATATTTTCAATCTCATGGATACCAGCATCTCTGCACTGGTACTCTCATAGGATTTGAAATCTTTGAGACAGTGGCGATGAGTTTGAGGAGTGTTGTTGGCTTGGCGGCGACCCTTACGGAGGTAGTTTCCTCCTATGGGCTATTCTATGGCCGCAAGTCGATCATCCTCTATTTCTTTTCGGCGTTACACACAGTTAACCCGAGTAAGCTTACTCAGCTCATACAACAATGCTCGACGTTTAGCTCAGTGAAGTCCAAGAACTTCCTCGAGACACACGTGTTCGAAAATACGGTTCAAAGCGTTGCTCCGTCAGCACTGTTTCAAGAAGTGATGAGTGCATGCTCAAACATGGACTCGCTCACGGAGGCACATACGGCACAGGCAGGCGGTGTACCTGTTGGCGCACAAGCCACGTACACAAACAGAGTTGCCGGTTGGAAGAGACAGAGAGAGCCAGACCTGAAGACCGCATGTTGGAGGTGGTTCGCGGGCTTGCAGTGTAAGGCACAGATGGAGAACAGAGACTGCTCTTTCAATCATGATAGGCAGAACCCAACAGCAAGGGCAAATTTTCTGAGCAGGACGGAAGGCAAGGAACCGGGCCTTTTCAATATGCTTCAGATTGCCGCTGTGAACGAAGGTTGGTATGCCAATATGTGTGATGATGAGGAGTTACGAGAGGCAATCATTACCTACATGAAGAGGATGAAGGAGAAGAAGGAGGAAAGGGAGAGACAAAAGAACTTAAAGGCCTCTCAAAGAGGACGAGAAGGAGGAGCAGGAGCAGGAGGACGAGGAGGAGGAGGAGGAGGAGGACGAGGACGAGGAACATGGAGAGGAGCCTCGAGGTGGCAGGGAACCCCTCAGAGAGGAAGAGGAGGAGGTCGGGGATATACCCCTTATGGAGGGAGAGCTGTTCGAGCTCCAGCCCCCCCACCCAGAGGAGGAGGAGGCTCGTGGGCAAGCTCCAACCCAAATTTCGGTCGAGCTCAGGCCTACAACACTGCCTCGGAGACCGATACGTCATCCTACCCGGACACTACTCAAGGTAATCGTTTCGAGGTGGTGGAATGACTGGAGGGGGAAGAAGAGAGGAAGGAGACGACTGTGAAGTTTAACCCTAAAGTCACAGTGCTTTCTAATGCTGTTGTGCAGACTGGGCCAACGCTTCCTCTATGTGAAAACAAAGATGTGGGTACACAGAGACTGCAGCCCCAAGGTAGTCTCATACCCGTTCATACATTACGGTTACCAATGATAACTGATGCAAATAGGAAAGCGAGACTTGCGATGGAGGCGAGGAGGCCAATGGCAGACGTATCGCCTCGGCCAAGCAAACAACCACGAACAGACTCAATGTCTACGGTCGCGGCGGGTGGCGAGCAAAAAGACAATGTGTGTACTCAAGTACCACAAGACAATGTCGCTCAAATAGTAAACGCACCAGTACCGCAGAATAATAAAAATGTTAATGAGGTGAAGCAGGAGGAGAAGAAGGAGGAGTTGAAAAACTTAGAGACAAGACTCCAAAATTTGGAACGTAAAGTTCTTGTTCTCGCAGCCAATATACACAGGCCCGATGATCTGTGTTATACGGAACTTTATTGTGAAACATTGAAGACAAAATTAAAAGTTGGTAATGATACGATGGCGAATATTAATATTGTAGGCAGGAAGTTTTTTAATCGATACCGGGACTGGGTGGACGGAAATATGAAAAAGTCAACGGGCACTCTCAAAAGAGTGAGCAGCCGGACGGATATCACGGGAATCATCACACTGACCGTTAAATTGAAATCCGCACGAGTATACCGTATGGGCCTCTATGTCGTCCCCGGTTACCACGGGTCAATATTACTATCGTATGACCAATTGGCTACGATGGGGGCTGTGATTGATTGCGCCGCACGGCGAGTGATATATGGAGTAAAAAGAGGAGAAGAGAACGATATTGATCCCTTCAACGCTACTGACTCTTATGAGGCTTATGAGCTGAGTCTAGCGACGGATCACAAAAAGATGGCCATCGCACATGAGGCACTTGAGGTGTACGTTCACCCCCATGTCGTAAGACCGGATGAACTGTCCTGGACCGACAATTGGGAATCCCAAGTGTGCACTGTCACAGTTCCGACATGCCATTGGGACAAAAAGTCTATTGATGACTTAATCGAGAAGCGAAAGGAGGAGATTATATGTGTCGCACAAAGAAGCCCGTCGTTGGCGAGATTCGCGGAAGGAGTAGGAACAGATGTCCATATTACTAACGGATACTGTTTCCATGCGAAAGTAGGAGAAGAAAAAAGGGAGGCGTTTGTACCAAGGAGAACGGGGCGAATCCCGGATACTCCACCAGAAACTATTAAAAGTTTTATTACTGATTTCTGGGGTGACGAGCCCACGTGGCCCCGTTCACTGTCTGAAGTGAAGAAATGCTTACGGACTTTATTCGAAAATAATAAGCCGTATACTATTATCCTGCCATATAATGAGAAGGCGATATGGGCGCAGGAAATAAGGGACCGGCTTATTGATCATCCTATACCGGTACCCTCTCGCAAGCAACAGCTAGTGGTGGCTTGTCGTATGGGAACTCGTGAGCAGAGCAGTGCATACAAGCGGAAGCTCAGAGACCTCGACAAGTTGAAATTGATACCGCAAGCATTCACATGCTTTGATGGTTTTTTACACCCGTAAAGCTCCTTTGCAATACACGAGACTCATTGACATGCTGGTGGAGCTCGGTAAAGATGATGAGCCAGACACGGTCACGTATGAAAAGACGGGCCTAGATGATGTCTCGGAAGAGGACTTAGGCTTGGAGGAGGACAGAGAACCCCTCAAGCAACATAAGCAGATGTCTGATGAAGATTATCAAGAGGCGGCGCGGAAAATATTGGAAGAAGGAGTAGGCACGGAGAAGGAGAAGGAGCTTTTAAAAGCCAAATTAGAGGCGAACAAGGAAATTTTTGACCCTCCACATGCAGGTGGTGTCAAGCCTGAAGATTTCACTGCGGTTATTTACAAAATACCGGGTGCGGAGCCGTCACCGGCACCACGAAGGGCGAATTTGAGTATACATGAGGCGAAGATAGCGGAGGAGCTAGCAAGACAGCTGCTCAATGAGGACTTTATTGAGAGATCAACATCCTCAATAGTCTCACAACCGAGAATAGTGCCGAAGCCAGGAGGAGAATGGCGCCTGACAGTTAACTATGCTCGTGTTAACAAGGTGCTGGAGGAAGAGAGAAATCCTCTCCCGACATTAGAAGAAGGAAGGAGAATACTGCGGAATGCAAAATTCTATTCGGTCATTGACCTTAAGAATGGCTTCTGGCAGATACCACTGGAGGAAAAGTCCAGATGGCTGACGGCATTTGTGGTGGGTATGGAAATATACCAATGGAAAGTGCTTCCGATGGGCCTCAAGCAAGCTCCAGGACTTTTCCAGAAGGCGATGCAGAAGATGTTGAGCAGTCAGTACGATGATTTGTCTGACGGTTTTATGAG
>WBZZ01004468.1:0-22500 GCA_019918135.1 Paulinella micropora
GGGTGCTCACATATAAGATTCAGTGAAATATTTTCTTTTTGTGGTTGAACTATGCCCATGGCCAGCTTTGGACAGAAAGAAATTGTTTGATGTGAGTACTAATGTGTGTGTGTGTATGTGTGTGTGTGTGTGTGTGTGGTGTGTGGTGTGTGGTGTGAGCACTCTGCCTGTGTGTGTCTGTGTGTCATAAAAATGTGTGTGAAATGAAGTGTCGACGTCTGTGTGTGTGCACCTTAAGCTTCCCAAGACGTGCACGTGAGTGTAACACGTGTGGATGTGTGTCTAGGTGTGTGTGTGTATGTGTGTGTGCGTGTAGGTGTGGTGTGTGTGTGCGTGTAGGTGTGGTGTGTGTGTGTGTGTGTGTGTGTGTGGGTGGGTGGGTGGGTGGGTGGTCAGTAGTTAATAACCCAAGAGTCGTCATTTTTTTTCCTCGCTCCGCTCGTTAAAAAAAACGACTATGAGGTTGTAAACAACAGTCCATCAACCACTAACCATTACACTGCCTATAGTTAACTACTTTCAGGTTGCTTCATCCAGGTTGCTTCATCTAGGTTGCTAGATCTATGTTGCGTAGAGCGCCGAAGGCGCGTGGGGCCGAAGGCCCCACACCACAACAGAGCAACCATCAACAGAGCAACCAACAATAGAGCAACCATCAACAGAGCAACCAACATTTCATCAACCACTATCCATTACACTAGGTCTTTAATTCTAAGACCAAGGTTGCCAATTCCAGCAACCTCCATGTAGCAAACAAAGCTGGTCAAAACTGACCCATCAACCACACCTTGAAAACCACAATTGTGCAACCTTCCGGGAGAAATATGAAAGAAATGAGCACATGTACAACGGCAATTCAACAAAAACATCATTCTCTCTTCTCTCTCTTCGCAAAATTTGGTAAGGTGGGATTTTTTCCTTTTCTCCTACTCTCGTTTGAAATGGTAGATATGCTCCCCTCATTGCTTTCTCAATTCTGCTCGCTTACAGTGGGGTTCCCGTGTGGCGGTAAGGGGCTCTGCCCCTTTGACCTCTGCTACAGAGTGTGTGCATTTGTCGGATGACACGTTACGTGAGACTTCAGCGTTCCACTGTCGCACTTCACACTCTTGACCCCAACGTTTTGCCCGAGCATGGTGTCTTGTTCAAACCTCAAGCGAAGAGTCTTCTCTCTGGGTCAACGCACGGCAACGTTCGCAATATAGGAGTTGAGTTCTGGGTTGCGGAGGATGCAACAGCCCAAATTGAACAGCTTGAACAAGATGTCCAGGCAAATCTTGTGGAAGCGAAGGCAGCTGGGGAGGAAGCGAAGAAAGCTCTGAAACGAGCCAGGGCTGCTGAGGAGGAAGCGAAGAAAGCTGAGGAACGAGCCACGGCTGCTGAGAAACAGAGTGTGCAATTGACAAGAAGGTTACTGGAACTGAAAGGACAGCTGCAGGAAATAGGGGCTGCCATTGTTGTACCGATATCTGGTGACGAGAATCGTCAGGGTCAACGCCTGAGGCGAAGCAAGAGGTCAAGACAGTGACGGTACCATCCTCCTTCGTGGCCGCCGCATCCTCGTGCAGCCGTATCATGCATCCTCCTCCTTCGCCATCCTCCTCCGCCTCTGCCGCTGCACTCCGCCTCCGCTGCCGCCGCCCTCCAGGACCGTCTCATCCGCTGCCGCCGCATCCAGGACCGCCGCATCCTCCTCTTCCCCGAGCCCACTTCAGACAATGAGCAGCCTGTTGGGCTGGCACTGTTGAGAGTTAGACAAAAAGCACCCATTCTTTTTTGGTCTCCTTATCTATATCTTTTGATAAATCTTTTTCAGCGCAGTCTTACGAAGTAAGACAAGCGGTTAAAAAAGATTATGGCCTCCACCCAATTTTTCCATGAATTTCATGACACCGGGACAGTTAACACAATTAGGGCGAGGGAGCAGAAGCAGTTGAGTGAGTGTCAGCTCGATCTCGCTGATTTCACGAAAGTTAAACGTTCACCAGGCAACAATTTTTACGGGTGGATGTTGCTTATGATTGATGTTTACAGCAGATATTTATGGGTGGTGCCACTGAAAGATAAAACAGCAGTGAATGTGTTGGGCGGGTTCAATGCAATTGGAATCAAGCCTGACAACATAGTTTCAGATAACGGAGGAGAGTTCAAAGGGAGTTTTGGCACTTACCTTAAGGCACATGAAATTAATCATCACACTGTGGCTGTCGGCGATCACCGTTCGCTCGGTATCGTTGACAGGGTAATTAGGACAATTCGGGCACGACTTAGGACAATTTGGCAAGAAACACAGAAATTCGCGTGGGTCCCGCATATTAATGCTGTTGTCCAAAAATATTAATACAACAATTCAAAGCACCGCACACTGAAAGCGACGCCTAATGACGTCTATTTTGGGAAGGGAAGGAATGCGCAAAATATAGAGCGCAGCGATGATGTTAACAAATTTCCGGTTGGCACTGTCGTGAGAAAATTGTTGGAGCGGAACATGTTTGAGAAGGGTGGGTTTCAATATTCAACTAAACGGTTCACGGTGGTCGGGCGGAAGGTTTAAAGTTGAACTGAATGACTGGCGCGGCTCACTTTTTAGCCCGCGGGAGCTCATTATCAGCAAAATTGAAAATGAAGAAACAATGGATTTACGATTGAGGAAACAGAAAAAGACAGCGAAGAATAAGCAGGTCAAAACATTAAAATCTGAATTAGGAGTGCCGGAGCCGATGGAGGAGTACACAGACGAACCGCCAACCCCAGCCCCGGCCCCGGTCGTTATCAGGAGGTCAGGGCGAGAAAGAGAACTGCCAGAGGATTTGCGGGAGGTTATGCAGAGGTTGGCGAGAAAAAGAAGAAGCCAAAACCGGTCAGCGCACCAGTGCCGACCAGACGCAGTGCGCGGAGCCTCGGAGCCGGACCTCAGATGGAAGGCGGACGACATGCCGGTGTGCAAATTTTGATTTTCATTCATGGTTTTTCACTTGCTGTAATGCCCCCAACGATAGTCGAAAAAAAGTCGGTAATACAACCAAACATGTAGGCATCACCCCCCGGATAGCCGGTCAAAAATACCTTTTCCTGGTGACAGGTGCACCAGCTTGTTTTTCAGTATTATTTGTCCGGATTGGACCTGATGCCATTTTATTCCTGGTCTGTTGCCGTTTTCCTTTTTGGCTTCACTGAGCTAATACAACGAGACATCATTCTCATTCTTGAGGACTGTGTTTGGTTGTATTACCGACTTTTTACGAGCTATCGTTGGGGGCATTACATTTGGAGTCCACATCACTAGGGTGATTTCTTTCTGCTTTGCCACACAGGCAACAGAGTGAATTTTCACTGACCTGTCTCACACGGGGACGTCAGACGAAAACAAATACTCCAACACAGCTCCGGGCCTCATAACTCTTTCACAAAACAAATAATTTGATTGGTCTCAAGCAGGTGTCTCGTACCCTCTAGCCCAATCAGTATCTGTGTGCTCACAAGGAGACATCAGATACAAACTCTCTGTCGTTCTTGCTGTTCTCACACAGAGACCAAGAAGAAGGAGGTGGACAGAAGAGTGAAGGAACATACACAAAACACAAACAAGCATAGGGACAGGAGCACAACACTCTACCCTTCTAGTTTGTGCATTTATCTGCATTATCTCACACACACGTCAGAGTATTTTTGCAAATCTCTGATCGTTTTCTAAAGGTAGGTCTGAGAACCTATCCGACCGACTGTCGACTTCTCAAGGAGAGCTTTTCTAGCTTCTCTATTACTATCTGTGTGTAGGTCCAAGTGCCTCATACTAGATACAACATAGAAAAGAAGGAGGAGAAAGTAATCTGAGTAAGGAGAACAAGAAATCGGAGAAAGTCTCAAAGACTATTTTTCTCAAACAAAAACAAACATACAAACAGTGTTTCATAGAGGACAGGGAATCTTATCCTACCCTCTCTATTAGTTTCTCTCTTCACTAGTCAATCGACTGAAGGAGGAACAGAACACAAACGAACAAAAACCAAACATAGGAGCTGACACTGTCCTCCTGTTGATCACTACTACGACATCATGTCGACAGAGACCGCCGAAGTGAGTGAATTCTCGGAGGCAGATCAAAGAAGAGAAGAAGAAGAAGCAGGAGGAGGAGGAGGAGGAAGAGGATTGAATGAAGGAGGAGGAGGAGGATTGAATGAAGGAGGAGGAGGAGATGAAGGAGTAGGAGGAAGAGTAGAAGAGGGCTGGGATGATGAAGGAAGATATGGAGGAGACGAAGATGAAGGAGGATTTGAACAAGAAGAGACGGGAGGAGGATTTTTTATTGATTTTGCTAAAATTATTGTACAATGAGAAAGACAGTATTCCCACCCAAACCTGTAGCGGTTGCGGGCTGCCTGCACTACGACCACCAACATCAGGGACACCGACTAAGCGGGTTTGATGGCTGGGGGAGCATTTGGCCTTGAGCGAATGGCAGCCCGCTAGGATCTGTGCGCAAACGGTCCGGAGACACAGATGCACGTCGTAGAAAGGGTAGAGATAGAGAAGGAGAGAGAGAGATAGAAAAAGAGAGAGAGAGAGAGAGAGAGAGAGAGAGAGAGAGAGAGAGAGAGAGAGAGAGAGAGAGAGAGATGGAGAACGAAAGAGATAGAGAGAAAGAGAGCGAGAGAGAAAGAACGAGAGAGAAAGGACGACAGAGAGAAGGGACAGCCGATAGCCTACAGGAACCTCCCGACCAACACACAAACCTAGTAACCGGCTGGCACAGGCCAATTCAGACCGGGAAGAATCTTCCCGGAAGCGAAGCAGCCAACACGTCCCGGCGCATCTGGGCCCATTCGTCCAGGTCGAAGCGGGACTCCCATCCAGCGCCAATCCATGGGCGACCAGTCGTAGACACACCGATCCTGACTCGAGCAGGCCCACAGGGCACCAGCTGAATCGCAGGAACGCCAGAGAGAGAGAGCGCAACAAGGAAGAGAGAAAGAGAGGGGGGCCGGTCGTAGAGGAGAAAGAGAGGGAACAGAGTGAAAGTGATCCCACAAGGGAGCGCGGTCCAAGGCAAGAGGCCGCGCTTAAGCTTGGTCCGTCCGTCCCACCCAGGAAACATCCCCCCCACAGACCAGGAAACCAGCAGAGACGCTGGAAATTTGACAAAACCGAATCCCGACAAGAGAGAGAAGACAGAAGAAGAAGCACAGTCAACCCTAGACGAGTCCTCCATCCCCATGACTATGCAGCTCCCTGAGAAGGGGGGGACACAGACAGGACGGATTACCCTCCCAGAGACTCAAAGCGGGCGGAGGCTAGGTCGGGAGAAAAAAGAGGCGGAAGGCTGGATGGGGGGGGGGGGGGGAGAGGAATTCAAAACTCTAGCCAGGGCTAGGCCCCTTCGGTTCCGTGGCCCCGAGGAGAGGTGGGATTCGATGGGGAGTCAAGGGTGGGAGGAAAAGGAGACTCCATAGGCAAGCTAGTGTGCCAGTGGGTCGTCTGACTTGCTGGTGGGCTAAGCGAGCCACAGGAGACCCTCTCCTCCCACATCTACGGGATCGGTGCGATGGATTTTCGTCCCCCCTTGGACTCAGCTTCGGTGGGATACCTTGGGCCTCTGGTGGACTTCCTTCTCCGCCTCTCCGCTCGCCTCCCGCCTCTGGACAAAGCAACAAAGGGGACCAGGTAGGGCGAAGGAGCACGCCCACCTACTGAGGGGGGAGGAAAGGAGGGTTTGGAGGAGGTCCCGCAGGGAAATGGTGAAGGAAATTCCAAGTCTGGATGATATGCTCATGGCAAATCCTGGTTAGGCCTTGGTAGATCTGCTGCGCGATGCTCTTGGAGAAATGGAAGCACAGTTCGTCAAATGAGGCTTGGGAGATGTATCCTCTCGCCCCCATTGCGATCATAATAAGATTGGTAGACATTGGACGTCTCCTAATGGTCTGCCTGCTTATCGCTTCTTCCAGCGGGAGGTATCGGTGATCATAGATCGCCCGCGGGTTATATCCCCACGCCTGATGGGACTTCCAGGGGATAGCTGGCCAGGTGCTGGGCGGGTCTTCTCCCCGAAACGCATGTGGGTCCTTCGGTCGGTAAGGGGGGTTCACCCGACGTCCATCTCGGTCCCAGGTATCCCGCCGATCGTCTGGCGACTGTCTCGCGGGGAGACAGGAGTCATCTTCGCGGACCAGCCATTGATCCTCCCGGGTCGTGTAGTCTATCAGGGTAACGTGGTTTGATCTTCGAGAGGCGGTGACCAGCAGGTCTATCTTGTGCGAAAAACCCGGTCCCGCCATGTCCACCATCACCTGCGCGGCGGGGTGAATGAAAGCCGGCGAGAGAGGTGGAGCAAGAAGGGGGGCTCCCTCCGGGGCGGGGAGACCTGCGTCCGCACGAGGGGGGGCACTATCTTGCTTCGGTCGAGGGAAGGCTCCCTCCTCCCCGATGATGAAGACTTTGCAGTCCGGTGCTATGCCATCGTCGTTGTCTGACCGCTCCAAGCAGCTGCGGATCCACTGTCTGCATTTGGAGTGCCGCTGATCCAGTAGAGACTTGAGGGCCTCCGAGTGGAAGGAGGACTTTGAGAGCAAGTAGTGGCTGATGCTCCCAGTGACCCTGCAGCCATACGGGCAGGAGGTCGAGGTGGCCCCCTTGGTAATCACAGTGCTGACCCTCGCCGGAGTGGGCCAGACATCTAGCTGGCATTTGAGTACTATGGCTACCTCTCTCACTGAAAGGCCGCCGTTGGGTTGAAGGAAATGGTTGGTAATGGCTTGGAAGGGTCTGCGTATTTCCGAGCGGATCCCCCATGTTAGGCCGAAGCGGGGCGCCACTTTGAATTTATTAGCGTCTTCCGAGCATCTCTGGCGAAGCTTCCATAGGTTGTAGGAGGTCCAATTCTTCTTGACTTGGGCGATGGCTTGGTCTACTGACCCTGGAGCGACAGTCTCCTTGGTGAGAAAGTTAGTGACGGAGAGAACGACTGGGACCTCTAGTGCGTTCCATTCGAAGCGGGCCGGGGGAACGTCATATGCCTCCCTGAATCGGGCAAGGCTGTGTTCTGCATCGGATCGCTGCTGTCGCCCGTCGGGCCATGACGAGTCACTTACATGCCCTGGAGGGATGCGCGGGTTAATGCCAATGCCCAGTGCTCTGCAGGCGCGGATCCAATGAAGTACCATAAGTCCGTCGCGGCGATCCTCCTTGAGCAGATGCAGGTGACCTTGCCATCCAAGGAAAGGCTGGTCTGGGGGGTCCGGAAGCTTGGGGCACTGCTTGTTGATGTCCTCTGGTATGGGGGCTTCGTCCCTGAGAGCGCCCCTGTTCACAGCGTTGACGTACCGCGGGTAGAAAGCTGGAATGATGCAGTCGGTGGGGACCTCCACCCCGTGGAAAACGGAGTGCATTCGCCATATGTCCGGTGGATGAATCGGTGGATGCATCAGTGGCGGGCGCGGTCCGCCGTCCCCTGCCCATCTGAACGAGAAGCGCGTGCTTGGCGGCTGTGGGGGGCAAGAGCTCTTGGGAGCAGCTCGGCGACCACGGAGGGGGAGACGCTGGGGACAGAGATCCTTGTTCCTGGGGAAGTAATAATCCCACGCTAGGCGTAGATGCGCATCCACCGCGTATTGAACGTATGGATCGGTCCAAAGGAGGCATTTGATAAACACCGTGAAAGTTCGCAGGTAGTACCGGGTGGAGAACTGGTGAAGGCCGAATCCTCCCCCTCCTCCTATGGGGCCGTAAAGCACCGCGTTTGGAATCTCCTGGGGAGACAGCTGAAGAGTCTCCCGGATATGGTCCCGAAAAGCTGTGTCTAGGTCCCGAAGCAACTTCTGGGGGAAGGGGGTCCACCCGAAGGAAAAATCTAGGATGCTGGTGAGGAGACACGTGAGGGCTTTCCTTTTCCTTGCAAGCGAGAGGTCGAGGCTGTGTATCAACCGGGCAGTAGCCACGAACCTTGAAATCGCGTAGTCTCTTTGGATCTGCGGGTTATTGTTGCCGTCGGTGTGGAGCCCCAGGGACCGAAAGACTTCAATTGCCGAACGGTTTCTAATCACGGTGGGGGGGCACGTCGAGTCCCGGCCGGGTGCAGTGAGAGAAATCGGGACAGCGTAGACACCTTTGCCCTCTTCACTAACCAGGCAGATGACAGAGCATTTTTCCGCCGCACAGATCTGGCGTGCGGCCCTAAGTTGCGTATAAAGAAGTGAGAAGCCCTTTTGTGCCTTGGGAATGTAGAGCTCCGGTGGACCATCCCCTCCTAGGGCTGCCCAGTTATCGTCCGCAAATTTGTGATCTGCAGTCAACGGGGGCCTCAGGGGGTAGACGGAGGTGTTCTGGGAGCGGTCGCTGCTAGTGCCATCGTAGAACCGGTATCCTGCTGGCATAAATTGCTGGGCAGGGCACAAGCGGGTAAGGTATTCGTCGAGAACCCCGTATGTGCCCGGGCTGAGCGATCCACCTTGAGGGATCCCTCGGGAGCGGTGAATTTCGTCCGGCAAAACAGCAGACTTCCCTGTAGAGTCCGGGACCTTGAGCTTGAGCGGGGAGTCTTTGAACCGATGGCGGAGGAAAGCAAACAGCTCGGGGAACTCCCCCTCCTGAGCCACCACATGGGAGTACGCTTCGCAGATGTAAGTGAGCTCCGCGCGGTCAAACGCCTTGCGGATGTCAGTGGAGAAGATGATAAGCGTCTTTTTCTTACCTGTAATCTTAAGGGCTGCCCGTAAATCGGCCAACATCAACCGCAGCACCATGTTCCATTCATCGCACCCACTCACAGTTGTTGTGTTGGCTTTAGAAGTCTTCCGGATGCACCCTGTGTGGAGCTTGAAGGACTCAACCCGAAAAGTGACGAGTTTTTCGTAGAGGTTGAGGATCGCGTTCGAAACCGTGATGCCCCGCCAGTCGGATACATTTGCGCCTGTCCCAGTCCCCTTCCAAATCTGGCTGAGAATCCCCGGCTTCCAGTCCTTTGGTAATCTCTTCTCCTTCCAGCAATGGGAGAAGAAAGATCCTAATTGGATCTTCGCGTCTTGCGAGAGGAGCTTGAAGATGTCGGGGGGTATACCATCGTCTCCCGGAGCAGGACCCTTTTTGGCCTGAATTGCATGCTCGATTTCACCCAACGAGAGCGGCCGACGAGCCAGATCGAGCGCCTGCTCTCGAGAGAGCGGGGGGGGGAGGCACTTGAAGATATTGACGAATTGCTTGACCCGGTCCCCAGGAATATGAGACTCTTGGAACGGCCCTACAAGGAGAAGCCGTCCGTTGGAGTCTCGGGGCGGGGCCGAGCGCAGCCTCTCCCACTCCCGAATCCTCTGTAGCCGGGTCACTCTTCTTAGGACCGCCCACTTGGCGAGGCGGTCTGCACACTCATTTAGACGGAAGGTCCACTCAAAACTGCGTTCTTGGTGGGACTTGACCCAGTGGAAAGAGATCGGAGCAGTCTGCACGTGAAAGCGAAAGATTGCATCCCATAGGGGGGGCTTCGACCGCGTCTTGAACAGTTCGTGGGCCTCCCCTTCCAGATTCGCGTCCGATAGGGCCCGGTAGTCGGTGTAGACATGGACTCGCCGGGGCCTCCAGGCCATCTCCCGGATGAATTGGAGGCCCCCTGCCATAACTGCCAACACTTCCTGTTCACCACTAGAGGCTGGATTGTCCGCGTTGCCGTAGATGGCGATAATATCGCGATTGTAGAATAGGAAAGCCCCGAAGCCCGCAGCGTTGCCATGTTCGGGAAAGCAGGATCCATCGGTAACGAGGATAGCGTCCCATGGTGACAGGGAGCCTGGAGACAGCTCGTCAGGTCGATCGAGGCGCGGCGCAAGGCGAGCAACAGGGAACCGTTGTTGGAATTCGTCAGGGAGCGAGCTGAGGCGCAGAGCAAACGCGTTGGATTGGAGTCGGATGATCAGGCCCCGGGTGTCCTCTCCGTTAGGAAGGTGGATACCCAGGTACTCCCCTGCTTCAGCTTCCAGGAACTCCATAAGCTTGGGAACCAAGTCAACGGGAGGGGCTGTATACACATCCTGAAGGGGAAGGTTGGCAGTATCCCATCTCTTAAGCTCATCTGAATTACGGTTCGGTCTCCGTTCGTTGTCATCCTCCGGCGGGAACTGCACTGTGTACTGGCGAAGGGACGGTGCCTTGTGGGCATTCATGAGGGACCTCATCCCTTCCACCCCCGCCTGAAGGGCTACCTCGGCAGATGACTGGATGACAGATTCCGTCTCACTGGGAAGAAGGGAAAGGGGGGCAGGATCCACATTACCTCGGAACACCAGATTGGTGAAATGCCCCTTGTCGATAACCTCCCCCGGTCTGAGGATCGGCGCACGGAGCCTGTCGCTTCCGAGAAGGAGCTCTCTCTGGTTATATTTGGAGTCCTCTGGGGGGGTTCATAGTGTAGCTCCAGGCCCCATCACTTGGTGAAGTCGGCGCTCCTCGTCTGCCAGGTCGGAGACACGTGTGCGGTAGAGGTCTGCATGGTGCTCCCGGAGAGCTTCGGGCGGGGGGGACTCCATGGCTGAGTCCGCTTGGACACGGAGGAGGAATTTGTGCTGATTACGGTCAAAGGCTTGGTTGTGGCGAAACCTATCCGGTCTCTTAGACTCCCTCTTGACGCGCTTGATGTCCTCGAGTCGAGAGTTAATCTTGCGTCTGGCCTTGGCAAGGACCTTCAGAGCGTCGGGCAGGAGACGTGATAACTCCAGCGGGTCATCCGACAACGTCTCATCCAGGATGTGCCCCACCAGATCCCCTTCCATTCGAAGCGTACGGCAAATGCTCATCCAGAGCCTGGATAAATGGGATCCGGGGTCCCTCGGAACCTGTCTCTGGAGGCCCCTCGTGATGGATTGCAGGGCAGTTAGCATGCGGGGTACCTTCGTTATCTTCCGCCTGGACTTAGGGGGTCTGGGCTGCCGCCTGCTCAATGGTGGAGGAGGCGGCAGAGCGTCCTGAATGACACTTGGCAGAGCAAGGCTAGGGACAGCCGGGGGAGCAGCGTCGTTCTCTATAGGTGCGGCAGCAACTGCGGCTTGGATGGCCTGCTTCAACGAAGCCTGGGGGGGCTGGGCCGTCCGCATGCTCTCTTCCATACACTGCTGGAAACTATCCCGCTGAGCTTGCGTCCACCTCTTGGGCTCCACTAGAGGCAGCGGGGGAGACCCGGAGACCACCGGGGCGACAATTCCATCAGGCCGGGCTTCCCTTCCCTCCGGACTCCGGGAAGAGGGGAGGGGGGGGGCTGGGCTGTCGGCTAGAGAAGGGGGGGGAGAGCAGACTCGATGATTTCTTCTACAGAGGAGGGGAGGGGCGGTGGACCCGGGAAACGATCGAAGCTGCCAGGCGGGGAGGAGGGGGGAGAGTCAACCGGGGCGTCGAGCGAGAGGAATTGACGCTCTAGCCGATCCCGGGCGATGTCTACTCGGGCCTGAATCCAGCGCTGCAGGGGGGGGGCCTCCAGGCGGTGAGACGCGATAGATTGAACAAGCCGCTCTTCCCTACTGAGGTGCGACAATGCAGTGATGGCGTCCTCCTCGCCTCACTATCTCCCTCTGGCAACCCTTGCTCCTCCGGAGGATCCATCTGAGGGTCACTTTCCTGAGGACTCCAAAGGATGAGGCCGACAACGATCCAGGCCGAGGCCTTTGCGAGGATCCAGTCGGGTCGAAAAAACTCCTCAGGGCCAAAAGGCGCTTCCGGGATGGAAAGCTCCAGGAGACCATCCCTGGCCCCGACATCAATAAAGAGCATTGTGAGCTGCAGGATCGTTCTGAGGCGTTTGTAGCGAACAGCGGGCAGGGAGATGCCGAGAGGGCCGATGAACCGAGGCGCGTGGTCCCACGCCGGAGTCTCAGACCTGAAGTTGGCTGTGTGGTGGAGCAGGATGCGTCCCTTGATATCCTGTGCCCGAACAATGAGGACCCGCGGGCGGCGTCGCTGGACATAGCGAAGAACCCGTGGGGAGGAGAGTGCATGCCAGGAGGTGAGGAGCATGAGACTCCCGTCCTGGACAATGGATTCCAACGCCTTGGTGGTCCTGTCTGCCAATGGATTCCTGGATCGAAGGTGAAGCTGAGCTCCGAAGGAGGGAGATAGGAGAAACATCTGGCTTAACCATTGGTTGAGAGCTCCTTGGGAGAGCCGTGGCGCAGTGGGGGGGACCACCTTTTGTGGTGGAAAAGCCAGAAGTGGTTCTCGTACGTGCGAGGTGAGCGACAGGACATTGGTGCCATGGAAGCGCTCCAGATTGTATTTGAGTGTCGCAAAGGCAAGAGAGGCCTGCGCGCCTCCCCGAAGCCCGTCCCGAGACTGCTTGAAATCGCTAAACCACTTGGCGGACGGCTGGGGAAGGTGCTCCCGCATGCCTTGTTTGTAGACCCTGTAGACAGTAGAGAACCCCAGGGGGGCGGAGGAGGGCACTGGGCTACGGGGGAGGAGGTGCCTTCAATGGACATGCCTTGCCCCAGCAGGGAGAACGCCCGAGAGTTGAAGGAGGCTGCATTGGTGGAATGCTCATCCTTCTTATCCGCTGCCATCTTCCGCAGGTTCCTAATAATCTTGCGTAGGCGCTGACGGAAATGTCGATTAGTCTTTGAGGCTGAGCTCAGTCCCAAGGCTGGGCGCTGGGCTGCGGAAAACGGGTGAAGAACCGCGACGGGGTCAGGAAGGGAGGAGACTGTCCGCTTGAACAGAAGTTGCACTCCATACGAAGCAATCACCCTGCATGCAGTCAGGTTATGGAGGACCGAAACGGAGTCGTCGTCACACTTCACCCACTCCCCTGAACTGTTGCGGTCCAGGAGGAACGCGTGGGGAAGTTGCCGCGAGCGTGCGTTGCCTTCCATCTGAATGCAAATAACGCTTTGGAGAGAGTAGGAGGCCGGCTGCCCGTCTTGCGTCCACCGGTGGTCAAGAACGAGCGAGGGCAGGACAGAGATGTTGTGGTGCGCGGATCGAAGGGACCGTAGGTTCTGGAGTCCCAGCGGCCGATGAATGTCGAGGAGAAGACATTCTGCATGTGTCTGCAGCGTCCGAGTAGTCGCCCCTTGCCTGCATCCGCAGTGGGCACAGCGGAAAGACTCAGAAGGACCACCAAGCAGCCATCTGTCCACGAGCTCAGAGAGGGGGAACGGGGAGCGGTCGCCGGCCAGGAGAGACAGGGAGAGAGGAAGAGCCCACGTGGAGGAAAGAGAGGTAGTGGAGCATCCCTGGCACGATGAAGTCGAAACCACGTGAGGGAGCCACGATTCCATAGACACTCCCCTCGGGAGGAAAGAGGGCCCGGCGTCCCGGAGCAACAACAGTAGGCCCCGAGCTGCCAGTCCGGTGTCGCCGCCGTCATGAAGGTCCGGACTGGGGAGGGTGCTGCGGAGAACAACCGGGTAGCGGAACCAGGCACAGGAGACGGGCTGGAATTCTTGCGAGGAGCTCTTCACCCGGGGGCGAAGCTCAGCCATCGTATTAATGATAGCGCTGATGGCCGTCATCTGAGGTCCGATCATGGACCTGGGTGGGCGTGCCGAGGCCCAGTTCCGTAGGAAAGCGGGAAGCTTGGGAAAGGATGAGAGGAGTTGGACCGCGCTTATTAAGAAACAGTACCGGTTATCAGGGTTCTTAATACCTCTGTAGGGAAGAGGAGGCGACTCCGCAGGAGCTTTACGGGGACATGCAGGACGACCTTTACCTTTCGTTATAATTCCGACCCCGGAGTACTCCCCCTGAGCTTTATTAGACAGCGCATTACTCTGGCTGGGGTCCGTGCTTGAGGTCAGAGTAGGCGGAGTACCGGAGGTCTCCTTCGCAAACGTCCGTCGGGGTCGAAGACCAGCGGCTTCTATCTCGTAGAAGTCTGCCATCTTGTCTGCCTGATCCTTAAGGGAAGCCTGCATCTGGCGAGTGAGCTGACTTTCCTGTCGGATTGCGCGGATATCCTCAGGGCTGAAGAAGATTCCTCCCATGGTGCTTCTCGAAGCAGGCCATGTGGATCCCCGCACTTGAGAAGGGGGGTGGTGCACTACGATTGTACCCGGTGGGACCGATAAAGGAGGGGGGGGGTCCCGCGAGAGGGGGGGGGGGTCCTGTACATCGGCTGCTTAAGCAGGTCGGCTTGTGCGCAGCCTGGCTTCCTTCTGCTTCGCAGCCACACAGCCCTGCCTGCCGCCTGTGATCGCCAAGGGTCCGGAGCTGGCCTGTCGGTCATGGCCTTTTGTGTTTGTGCTGGCCGATGGGACATCGAGTGACGGAGTCGGCGTGGCCGCTTTGACCTTGAAAGGAGACACAACGGTGGTCGATCCGTCTTCGACAGGCGTGGCTTGGGTTTCGGGATGCAGACTGAGGGGGGGCGGTGCCTGCAGCCGGGGTAGAGGGGGGGGAGGACGTCGTCCAGAATCAGCAGGGCCAGCAGCGGCGGGGGGCAACGTAGAGCTGGTGGGGTTTGGTCGCTTACGTTTACGTTGCAGGCGTCGGCGGGCGTACTCGTACTGCTTCCGATTGCGACGGTTTGGCAGCAGGGCGGCCTGGGAGTTCCACACCCCCTGTCGGAGAATGGTCGAGCTAGGCAGGAGACCTAGCAGTGTAAGCCACCCCTCCTTGTACGCTCGCTCGAGATCCTGCTGGCGGACCGCAGGGAGGGAGTCCCACGCATCTCCGGATCTGGCGTGGCTGATAATGCTACGGAGGGCATCTAAGCGGAGGGGGCAATCGGGGGAAACTCGGTGTATCCAGTCCGGATTTGAGCTGTACTTGTTGCAGATGCTTGCCCCTATCTCGCGGACGAGGGCAGGTCCCAGGTGACAGCTGGAGGACAGAAAGGAGGGCAGGTCAACCATGGCCATCAGGTCGCCTCGTGGGATCATCTTTTGAAGGGCCAACTGAGGCGCCGGTGGTGCCTCGGGGACTGGAACGCTGTTGGGAGTTGATGAGCTAAAAAAAAAATTGAGGGGAAGGACTTCAAAAATCTACAAGAATGGCTGGAGAATCCGCTTTGACGTGCCGTATGAGGATCATGATATATTTATCGTCTTTTAGCGTCTATCCGTGGGTCGATGCGCTGTGTGGCATGACTCCATAGCGCATACTATTTGCAGAAAGAAATCAGAAGCTGTATGACGAAAATGCTATTTCCGTCATAAAATCGGGAGGTGGTACTGTAGGCATCACCCCCCGGATAGCAGGTAAAAAGTACCTTTTCCTGGTGACAGGTGCACCAGCTTGTTTTTCAGTATTATTTGTTCGGATTGGACCTGATGCTATTTTATTCCTGGTCTGTTGCAGTTTTTTTTTTTTTTTGCTTCACTAAGCTAATATAACGAGACATCATTCTCATCTTTTGAGGAATGTGTTTGGTTGTATTCCCGACTGTTTTACGAGCTATTGTTGGGGGCATTACAGTTTCAGTGTCTAGGAGTTGTATGATTCCGTTTGGGTCAGAGGGGCTGGCTTGCCAATGCAGGAAGCAATCAAGCGGAGTGGCGGTGGAGTCGGTCCCTCCAAGTTCGTGGAGGAGATTCACGATGCAGGAGGGTTCCTGTGCTATAGACAAGTCACAGATGGTCTCAGTGTGTCTTGGACGCGGAATATCCAAGGAGCAGTGGGCTGCCTAGTGTATTCGAGTGAAGAAGCTAAAATCGTTGGTATGTCGGTATGAGTCGCGTCCGGGTTCTGTAACACACTGTGATGTGTACTGCATGAGATTGTCTTTCCAAGGTGGGGTGTGCTGGAAATGTGTTTGGGGTCCTGCCGTAAGGAGATGCGCTTCCCATTACTGTAGCAGTTGATGTTCTCGGACCTTCGGGAGCGCTGCAGCTGTGGTGGTGGATTTGTATGTCTCTGTGAATACGTGAGTATACGTGTATGATGTAGTAGTGGACTAGGATTTAATTAATTTCTCAATTGCTCCCACTTAATTAGGGCCTAGGACATCTCAGCAAAGACGCAGCCCGACGCAGAGGAGAAGAGTAAAGACTCAGAGTCAGCACCACCGCTAACATCATCACAAGTGCCTTGTGTGACGGGTCGGTTCTCTGATTCGCCCACTCTCACCTTGAGGTTATGCGCAGGTTTGGAGCACACACGCGTAGGCGGGTGAGGGCTGACAACTCTTACTTGCTTCTGAATACTTCAAGTACCCCCCCCCCCCCTCAGTAAGATTTAGATTACTACTATGATAATTACCAAATGTAAATGCACGCAGTATTCCACCTGCTTATCTTTAAAGCCAAGCACAAACAAACAGATTAAGTCTCAAGTTAAACGTAATACCTCAATAAGAGTATGTAATCTCATGATCACTGCATGTAATCCAAACAGGTAAAAGGAAATCAATGACGGACCTTGCACTGACCTGTTAGGTAATAGAATATATACCAACTAGTATTAATATTAAATGTATTTAGCAGGGTCATGCGGCTAGATCACCAAACGGAATAATTAATACCAATCCGCTGATGTGGACAGAGTGTGTATATCTGCCCACATCAGAGGTCCATTTATTGTTCCGTCTATCAATACCTATTTACTGTGGACATTCAAGTGGCAAGTTTGAACTATCCAACTTTGATCTCATCGTTCTCAGTCAATTTAAGTGATGCGACAAATCTGAAGCCAGCAGTGGAAAGCTTAGGAAAAGAGCTTTCCAACGGTGTGCGCTGCATTTCCGTATCTCAAATATTGACCGAGAAAGATGAGGTCAAAATTTGAATGTTTTGCCACTTGAATGTCCACAGTAATACCATTCAATATCTACCCGTTTCCATTCGATTATTGTATTGTCATGAAAGTCTATCTTCGGTAGCACTAGTTGGTAATCTACCTACTTTATGGCGGCCTTCACTTCACGGAGAAGATGCAGGCGCAACCACAGCCCGTGGGACAGGTGTGACAGTCTCTCATGAAACCTTATGGTTCAGTTCACGGAGAAGATGCAGGCGCAACCACAGCCCGTGGGACAGGTGTGACTCTCACGAAACCTTATGGCCTTCAATTTACGGAGAAGATGCAGGCGCAACCACAGCCCGTGGGACAGGTGTGACTCTCACGAAACCTAGATAGATAGATAGATAGATAGATAGATAGATAGAGACAGGTAGGGAGGTATGTAGGTAGGTAGGTAGGTTGATAGATAGATAGATAGATAGATAGGTAGGTAGGTAGGCAGATAGATAGATAGGTAGATAGGTAAATAGATTGTCTACTCTGGCAGACAAGAAGAAGAAGAAGAAGAAGAAGAAGAAGAAGAAGAAGAAGAAGAAGAAGGAAGAAGGAAGGAAGAAGGAAGAAGGAAGAAGGAAGGAGGAAGGAGGAAGGAGGAAGGAGGGAGGAAGAAGGAAGAAGGAAGAAGGAAGGAGGAAGGAGGAAGGAGGAAGGAGGAAGGAAGAAGGAAGAAGGAAGAAGGAGGAAGGAGGAAGGAAGAAGGAAGAAGGAAGAAGGAAGAAGGAGGAAGGAGGAAGGAAGGAGGAAGGAAGGAGGAAGGAGGAAGGAGGAAGGAGGAAGGAAGAAGGAAGAAGGAAGATGATGAAGAAGAAGAAGAAGAAGAAGAAGAAGAAGAAGGAAGAAAGAAGAAGAAGAAGAAGAAGAAGAAGAAGAAGAAGAAGAAGAAGAAGAAGAAGGAACGCACCGGCAACGTCGATAACGCATACACAATACAGCAAGATAGAACGTATAACCAAGCAACGAAAAGAACGAAAAGACAATAGCGATAATAATAACAACAACAACAACAACAACGACAACAACAATAACGACAACAGCAGCAACAACAGGAGCAGCAGCAATAACAGCAGCAGCAACAACAACAACAGCTGCTGCTGCAGCAGCAGCAGCGAAAACAACAATAAGAACAACAACAAAACAACAATAAGAACAACGATAACATTAAAACAAACAGAAGCAGCAACAAGAAGAAAAAGAAAGAGAAAGCAGAGAGAAAAAATGAGGGGGAAAAAAAAGGAGAGAAAAAGAGAGGGAAAAAGAGAGAAGAGAGAGAGAGAGCGATGTTTTTATCAGTCACCTCCACAAAATGAGGTCAAATTACCGATAAAACTAAATATGCGGCGCGCCAAATTTGACTTGTTTTGCGAGCTCGCCGGCCCGGCCCGGCTCGGCCGCAAAACACGTCAAATTTGTTGCTAGCCGCATAATATACTAGTGTGTGATCTACGTACCAGGCTTCCATGTGCTGTGCGTGTCCCCCATGCAAGCATTTGATACAACAACTGAGCAATCCTGCAACAACAAAAACAACAACAACAACAAATGCAAGCATTTGATACAACAAGTGAGCAATCCTGCAACAACAACAAGAACAAAAACAACAACAACAACAACAACAACAACAACAAAAGAGTACATTCTGCGGCAAATCTATAAATTTACTAAGGCGCGTTCTACACCACCCAGATTTCCCGGTTTTTGGGTTGATTTCTGGGTCAGTGGCACCACAGACCAGGCTTTTCAGGGAAGCATTTCTGGGTCAAGTGGCACCACAGGCCAGGCTTTTCAGGGAAGCATTTCTGGGTCAAGTGGCACCACAGGCCAGGCTTTTCAGGAAAGCAAACACCCAGAAATTGACACAACAACCGGGAAAATCTGGGTGGTGTAGAACGCGCCTTAACGTCTGTTGCGGGTTCGCCGGGCCAGTTGATGCAACAGCTAAGCAATCCTGCCGGAAAATACGTAATATTATGCCGGAAAGCCACAAATTCGACATGTCTTGCGGCGGCGAGCCGGGCCGGCGAACAACCCGCAAAAGACGCTAAATTTGGCGCGTCGCATAGATTTTATCGGTGACCTGACCACATTTCGTGGCGGTGACCGATTGAAAAAAAAAAAAAAAAAAAAAGAAAACAAAGAAAGAAAAAAAGAAAGAAAGAAAGGGAAAGAAAATGGAAGGACATAGAAGACAATGATGCAGGAGATAAAGTAACCCTGTAAGACAAGGATTTATTATTACTATTATTATTCAGCCCAATGGCCTCAAGGCGTTAAACTGTGACGCCAACTCATAACCCTTTGGTGGTAGATGCTGGGGAGGAGGGTCGTTGCACGCGTAAAAGATCTTAAACTCCGCATATGCTGGTTGATAGCCCAGGACCCAGCAGACACCAGATTGTTATGGGTGGGGTTTCGAGGCAGCTCTAGCAACCGCGCTTGGTGTATGCACTTGCACATTCGGTGACGTCTTGCAAGAGGTTGCTGGGACTGCGGAATAACCTCGGCTCAGTGCAGTCTTGCCCTCAGGAGCTCCATCGGTGGCCCCGATCATCAGGCGAGAGACTGACACGGGGGGGTGGAGGACCTCGAACAAGGGTATTGGAGGCTTATGTCCGTTGAGGATATGCCATTAGCTGCATCAGTACGCCTCAGACATAGTATAGTATTATTATTATTATTATTATTATTATTATTATTATTATTATTATTATTATTATTATTATTATTATTACTATTATTATTATTATTATTAGTATTATTATTATTATTATTACTACTACCACTACTCAGCCCAATGGCCTCAAGGCGTAAAACTGTGACGCCAACTCATAACCCTTTGGTGGTAGATGCTGGGGAGGAGGGTCGTTGCGCGCGTAAAAGATCTTAAACTCCGCATATGCTGGTTGATAGCCCAGGACCCAGCAGACACCAGATTGTTATGGGTGGGGTTTCGAGGCAGCTCTAGCAACCGCGCTTGGTGTATGCACTTGCACATTCGGTGACGTCTTGCAAGAGGTTGCTGGGACTGCGGAATAACCTCGGCTTAGTGCAGTCTTGCCCTCAGGAGCTCCATCGGTGGCCCCGATCATCAGGCGAGAGACTGACACGGGGGGGTGGAGGACCTCGAACAAGGGTATTGGAGGCTTATGTCCGTTGAGGATATGCCAAGCTGCATCAGTACGCCTCAGATATAGTAAATCTGCCTTGGAGTGTTGACTGTGACATATTTGAGGGAAATCCCGATGAAAAAACCTAGTCACACTTGCTAAACAGAGTTCCAGCCCAATGGCCTCAAGGCGTTAAACTGTGACGCCAACTCATAACCCTTTGGTGGTAGATGCTGGGGAGGAGGGTCGTTGCGCGCGTAAAAGATCTTAAACTCCGCATATGCTGGTTGATAGCCCAGGACCCAGCAGACACCAGATTGTTATGGGTGGGGTTTCGAGGCAGCTCTAGCAACCGCGCTTGGTGTATGCACTTGCACATTCGGTGACGTCTTGCAAGAGGTTGCTGGGACTGCGGAATAACCTCGGCTTAGTGCAGTCTTGCCCTCAGGAGCTCCATCGGTGGCCCCGATCATCAGGCGAGAGACTGACACGGGGGGGTGGAGGACCTCGAACAAGGGTATTGGAGGCTTATGTCCGTTGAGGATATGCCAAGCTGCATCAGTACGCCTCAGATATAGTAAATCTGCCTTGGAGTGTTGACTGTGACATATTTGAGGGAAATCCCGATGAAAAAACCTAGTCACACTTGCTAAACAGAGTTCCAGCCCAATGGCCTCAAGGCGTTAAACTGTGACGCCAACTCATAACCCTTTGGTGGTAGATGCTGGGGAGGAGGGTCGTTGCGCGCGTAAAAGATCTTAAACTCCGCATATGCTGGTTGATAGCCCAGGACCCAGCAGACACCAGATTGTTATGGGTGGGGTTTCGAGGCAGCTCTAGCAACCGCGCTTGGTGTATGCACTTGCACATTCGGTGACGTCTTGCAAGAGGTTGCTGGGACTGCGGAATAACCTCGGCTTAGTGCAGTCTTGCCCTCAGGAGCTCCATCGGTGGCCCCGATCATCAGGCGAGAGACTGACACGGGGGGGTGGAGGACCTCGAACAAGGGTATTGGAGGCTTATGTCCGTTGAGGATATGCCAAGCTGCATCAGTACGCCTCAGATATAGTAAATCTGCCTTGGAGTGTTGACTGTGACATATTTGAGGGAAATCCCGATGAAAAAACCTAGTCACACTTGCTAAACAGAGTTCCAGCCCAATGGCCTCAAGGCGTTAAACTGTGACGCCAACTCATAACCCTTTGGTGGTAGATGCTGGGGAGGAGGGTCGTTGCGCGCGTAAAAGATCTTAAACTCCGCATATGCTGGTTGATAGCCCAGGACCCAGCAGACACCAGATTGTTATGGGTGGGGTTTCGAGGCAGCTCTAGCAACCGCGCTTGGTGTATGCACTTGCACATTCGGTGACGTCTTGCAAGAGGTTGCTGGGACTGCGGAATAACCTCGGCTTAGTGCAGTCTTGCCCTCAGGAGCTCCATCGGTGGCCCCGATCATCAGGCGAGAGACTGACACGGGGGGGTGGAGGACCTCGAACAAGGGTATTGGAGGCTTATGTCCGTTGAGGATATGCCAAGCTGCATCAGTACGCCTCAGATATAGTAAATCTGCCTTGGAGTGTTGACTGTGACATATTTGAGGGAAATCCCGATGAAAAAACCTAGTCACACTTGCTAAACAGAGTTCCAGCCCAATGGCCTCAAGGCGTTAAACTGTGACGCCAACTCATAACCCTTTGGTGGTAGATGCTGGGGAGGAGGGTCGTTGCGCGCGTAAAAGATCTTAAACTCCGCATATGCTGGTTGATAGCCCAGGACCCAGCAGACACCAGATTGTTATGGGTGGGGTTTCGAGGCAGCTCTAGCAACCGCGCTTGGTGTATGCACTTGCACATTCGGTGACGTCTTGCAAGAGGTTGCTGGGACTGCGGAATAACCTCGGCTTAGTGCAGTCTTGCCCTCAGGAGCTCCATCGGTGGCCCCGATCATCAGGCGAGAGACTGACACGGGGGGGTGGAGGACCTCGAACAAGGGTATTGGAGGCTTATGTCCGTTGAGGATATGCCATTAGCTGCATCAGTACGCCTCAGATATAGTACTACCACTACTATTATTATTATTATTATTATTATTATTATTATTATTATTATTATTAGTCTTAGTCTTCTTCTTCTTCTTCTTCTTCTTCTTCTTCTTCTTCTTCTTCTTCTTCTTCTTCTTCTTCTTCTTTCCCTCCTTCCCTCCTTCCCTACTTCCCTCTCTCCCTCCCTCCCTTCCCTCTTCCTTCTTCCTTCTTCCTTCTTCCTTCTTCTTCTTCTTCTTCTTCTTCTTCTTCTTCTTCTTCTTCTTCTTCTTAACGGAAGGAGTACAAATAGGAAGCAAATAGCAGGCGATTAATGCAGCACAAGGCTAGGTAGGTAGGTAGGTAGGTAGGTAGATAGATAGATAGATAGATGCATAGATAGTTAGATAGATAGATGGATAGATAGAT
The DNA here is from genome assembly GCA_019918135.1 of Paulinella micropora. Lineage (NCBI taxonomy): Eukaryota > Cercozoa > Imbricatea > Euglyphida > Paulinellidae > Paulinella > Paulinella micropora. The sequence goes on from WBZZ01004468.1 coordinate 22,260, forward strand.
AGATAGATAGATAGATAGATAGATGTGTTTAATATGTTTAATTTATGGGCGTGGCATAGCTAAAAAGCCATAAGCCTCCTATACTACCCCCGGACAGGAACTCTCAGCAATTCACAAGCTGCACACCAACCATCCGCTCGGGTTGGTGCCCGTGCCCAGTTGAAGCCGAAAGGTAGCCGAGCCCTTGAGCTGTACGATAATAACCACTAAAACGACTCCCCCAGGGGCGTGTGAGATGAGG
>WBZZ01004468.1:47500-52500 GCA_019918135.1 Paulinella micropora
GTCTCTTAGGCTTCTGCTCGCCCTCTTTCACAAACATAGACTTTGATTCATTTTGGTCTATAGGGGAGCGTTTGTTATGGCTCTCGATGTGTTTTTGAAGGGGAGCTTCAATAGTGCAGAGCACAGAGTCATGACGCCAGGTATAGCGGCCTTGTTTGAGGGCAACATGGCAACCGGAATGTGGCATAGATGTGCTTGACCAGAACAGAGGGCACACTTGTTGTTGGGAATGATTCCCCACAGACGTCTAAGGTCGGGGGTAATAACCGAGTTTGTGCTTGCGTTGATGACCCAAGAGATTAAACGGGGATTACGGGTTCCGATGAGGCGAGCCCAGGAGAGGTCGAAGGCGCATGCGTCTTCAAAACGAAGGAAGCACCCTTGCATGGCTTTGTCCATGTCATGCACTGTGGTTGTCTCAAGTATTGTCTCAGCAGCTAATTCTAAAACCCTGTCTTTGCGGTCTGTGATGGAATGTTCTTTTGGGTAGCGACCATGGCCAAGTCCGAGATGATCGGATTGGCCTCGATGTTTGAATTCAAAATCATCTTGTGCCTCATACATTATGTATATACATACATACATAGATTCAAACTAGGTTGGTAGTCAATCGGTTTTGTCCGTTTGCCTCCATATATACATACATATAGACACATATACATACATACATACATACATACATACATACATATATACATTATGTATATACATACATAAATACAAAACACGTTGGTAGTCAATTTGGTTTTGCCCGTTTGCCTCCGTACGGACATACTTATACATACATTTATACATACATTATGTATATACATACATGCATATCCGAAAACATAGGCATCCATTCCACCCCGCCGCAAGTTGGTGGCTGGGCAGCGGGCTGGGGATAGGCACTAGGTCCCAGTTCTATGCAGTCTGACGAATAGATAGATAGATAGGTATACAGATAGATAGGTATACAGATAGATAGGTAGATAGATAGATAGATAGATAGATAGATAGATACAAAACAGGTTGGTAGTCAATTGGTTTTGTCCCTTTGCCTCCATACATACATTCTTATACATACATATATACATACATATATACATACAAACCATGTTTGTAGGCAATTGGTTTGGTCCGATTGGGTCCTCCCCTTCTCGCGCTGCCTCCTATGATAGATAGATAGATAGATAGACAGATAGATAGATAGATAGGTACATAGATAGATAGATAGATAGATAGATAGATAGATAGATAGATAGATAGATGGATAGATGGATAGATAGATAGATCGATAGATCGATAGATCGATAGACAGACAGATAGATACATAGATAGAGAGATAGATAGATAGAAAGATAGATAGATAGATCGATCGATAGATAGATAGATAGATAGATAGATAGATAGATAGATATCTTGGCACATCCTATCTCACCCTCTATCGCACAAGGTATGATAAAAATACATATTGTATCGGCCACCTCCCACAAAAATATGGTCAGGTCACCGATAAAACTACAAATGCGGCGCGCCAAATTTGACGTGTTTTGCGGGCTCGCCTCTCTCTCTCTCTCCCTCTCTCTCTCTCTCTCTCTCTCTCTCTATCTATCTATCTATCTATCTATCTATCTATCTCTCTCCCTCTCTCTCTCTCTATCCCTCTCTCTCTATAAAGAGAAATATTTACATGAACAATGCAAGATCTTATTGCACCACCACGTCTTCAAACATAATATTGCATTATGCGGCTAGCCACAAATTTGACGTGTTTTGCGGGCGAGCCGGGCCGGGCCGGGCCGGCGAGCCCGCAAAACACGTCGAATTTGGCGCGCCGCATATGCAGCTTTTATCGGTAACCTGACCACATTTTGTGGTGGTGACCGATACAGAGATTTACATGAACAATGCTAAGGTCTTGGTGCACCCTCATCTCCCTCTCTCTCGCTCCCGCCTCCTAGTATCATTGAAATCTTTATCGGTCACCTCCACAAAATGTGGCCAGGTTACCGATAAAACTACATACGCGGCGCGCCAAATTTGACGTGTTTTGCGGGGTTCGCCGGCCCGGCCCGGCTCGCCCGCAAAACACGTCAAATTTGGCTTGCCGCATGATATGCGATTATGAACGCAACTATCTCGGAACACAGGTAGTCGCACACACATAGAATGCATGTATATGCATTCCTAACATACATACACAACGCCTAATCCTTTTCCCTTTTTTTTTTTTTTTTTTTTTTTTTCTCCTCTTTTTTTCTCCTCTCCCCAAAATTGTACATGTTATTTTTTAATTCTTGATTTATCTACTACTTTCTTCGTTCGTTATTACTCTATTTATTCAACTATTAATGAATCTACTTATTTTAATGCAACCTAGAGCTGTGGACAAGCAAATTGGCAAAAGTTTTGGATCAACTCAGAAAATTGACTCAGTCAACTCAACCAAAACCCAAACTTGCTCACCACAGGCCGGAGAAATGTGTGTTTTCCTGCCTGCGGTGGGGCAATATCGGTTTTGGTTGAGTTGACTGAGTCAATTTTCTGAGTTGATCCAAAACTTTTGCCAATTTGCTTGTCCACAGCTCTACTTACTATTGTATTCGCTTGTTGATTTAGGGTCCTTCTACACCACCCTGAGTTGATAGATAGATAGATGGATAGATAGATAGATAGATAGCTGGATAGATAGATAGATAGATAGATAGATAGATAGATAGATAGCTAGCTAGCTAGCTCGCTAGCTAGCTAGCTAGCTAGCTAGATAGATAGATAGATAGATAGATAGATAGATAGATAGATACATAGAGATAGAGATAGATAGATGGATAGACAGATAGATAGATAGATAGATAAATAGATAGATAGAGATAGATAAAGATAGATAGAGATAGAGATAGATAGAGATAGATAGAGATAGATAGAGATAGAGATAGAGATAGAGATAGAGATAGAGATAGATAGAGATAGATAGATCGATGGTGCCACTTTCACACCCAGAACCTGTCTGTCTGTCTCTCTCTCTCTCTCTCTCTCTCTATTCTATCTATCTATCTATCTATCTATCTATCTATCTATCTATCTATCTATCTATCTATCTATATCTATCTATATCTATCTATCTATCTATCTATCTATCTATCTATCTATCTATCTATCTATCTATCTATCTATCTATCTATCTATCCAGGAAATCTGTGTAATATAGAACATACCTCATTATTACTTCAAAAACATGATAGATAGATAGATAGATAGATAGATAGTTAGATAGATAGATGGATAGATAGATAGTTAGATAGATATTTGGATAGATAGATAGATGGATAGATAGATGGATAGATAGATAGATAGATAGATAGATAGAGATAGATAGATATAGATAGAGATAGATAGATAGGTAGATAGATATATAGATAGATAGATGGATGGATGGATGGATGGATGAGATGTCGCAAAGGAATGTAGTCCTTGCAAAGGAACGCAGTTTCACATCAAACAATAATTTGTGTACTGTGCATGTGTCCGGGATGGGAATCACGGGTAGACTGTGTTCTGGAAAAAGAAGAGGAGGAAGGACGTTGAAGAAAAAGGCAATCTAGGAATGGAGAGTGGGAGGATAAGGAAGAAGAGAAAGAAAAGGAAGCCGTTAGTCCAAGTGTTTTGAGCACCGTAAGCTTGCGCAAGCTACAATGATGACATTGTGTAAAGGCCTAAACCCCCGAAGGGACCTAGCCCGGGCTATGCAATACTGGACGGCTAGATAGATAGATGGATAGATAGATAGATAGATAGATAGATACAGCATCATATATTATGAATTCACAGCTTTTTTTTATTGATTTACTTATTTATTTATTTATTTATTTTCACGTATGCATTTCTTGTTCTTTTACAGCAGTATGTATATGTATGCGTATATGTGTATGTGTATGTGTATGTCCATGTGTCTGTGTCTGTGTCTGTGTCTGTGTATGTTTATGTGTATGTCTATGTGTATGTGTTGTATATGTGTACGTGTACGTGTATGTGTACGTGTATGTGTACGTGTATGTGTATGTGTTTGTGTCTGTGTCTGTGTATGTGTATGTGTATGCGTCTGTGTACGTGTATGTGTACGTGTATGTGTACGTATGTGTATGTGTATGTGTATGTGTATGTGTATGTGTATGTGTCTGTGTATGTGTATGTGTATGTGTATGTGTACGTGTACGTGTATGTGTACGTGTACGTGTATGTGTCTGTGTCTGTGTCTGTGTATGTGTATGTGTATGTGTATGTGTATGTGTATGCGTCTGTGTACGTGTATGTGCATGTGTATGCGTATGTGTACGTGTATGTGTATGTGTATGTGTATGTGTATGTGTATGTGTATGTGTACGTGTATGTGTATATGTCTGTGTCTGTGTCTGTGTATGTGTATGTGTATGTGTATGTGTATGTGTATATGTATGTGTATGTGTATGTGTATAATATATAGACCTGGCCCTCAAAGAGTGTTGTAGTCTTTTTACTATTTCTTCTTGTACCCTACATATATGTATGAATGTATGTATGTATGTATGTATGTATGTATGTATGTATGTATTTATACGGAGTCTTTTTACTATTTCTTTTTGTACCCTACATGCATGTATGTATGTATGTATGTATGTATGTATGTATGTACGTATTTATACGGAGTCTTTTTGCTATTGCTTCTTGTACCCTACATGCATGCATGTATGTATGTATGTATGTATGTATTTATTTATACGGAGTCTTACTATTTCTTCTTGTACCCTACATGTATGTATGAATGTATGTATGTATGCATGTATGTATGTATTTATACGGAGTCTTTTTACTATTTCTTCTTGTACCCTACATGTATGTATGTATGTATGTATGTATGTATGTATGTATGTATTGATACGGAGTCTTTTTACTATTTCTTCTTGTATCCTACATGTATGTATGAATGTATGTATGTATGTCTGTACGTATGTACGTATGTATGTATGTATGTATGCATGTTT
>WBZZ01004469.1:10000-20000 GCA_019918135.1 Paulinella micropora
GCCCTACACCTTACCACAAGCCTTGAAACGACTAAATGACCAAAGTAACGACGGACCGGAGCGGGGCTCCTGGCTCACCCTCTCTCTCAGCACTCTTCGTGCTCATCCTGCGGATGCCATGGGGTTGCTCTGGCGGAGGGTTATGGGGTGGTGGTTACACGTGCACGGGCCTGTCACTCTGTGCTCTCGGTAGATGACTCACTTGCAGCGTTTATCGGACGCAGGGTGGTTTGCCACGACACCTACCTCGATGATGCACAGCGGGTCTGCCTCGTGCCTGGTTACGGATGCAGGTGAGTGTTTGTGTGTATTCCTATACATACGTACACGTATGCTTTTTAAGGGTTGAGCTTTAAATAACCCCACCTGGGTCCTCATTTATCGAGTTTACAACTCGATCAATGCGGCACCGGGGTCCCATACCACTTATGTCAGGTTCTTATGCGAAGAGCGCGGCCGCTAGTGCTGGCCCTATGGGTCAAGGCGGTAATCCTTCAGGTTTAGACGTTCCCCGTGGGAGTGCGCCTGCGGGTGGCGATGGCTACTCGGCCGGGGTGGGGTGGTCGAGTGCTCGCGTACCTGACGGGCAACCTGAATCACGTAGAGCCAGCAATCCTGCTGCATCTCGATCACCCTCCCCAACCTCGGAAGAGAAGTCACGTCCGGAAAGGTCTGGTCACGGCGTGTGGCAAGCGGTACCGCCACCGAGGAGGTGGCGGAGGAAGGTACGAAATGAGCTGGATAAGAGATGTTGCATAGTATGGGGGCTATCGCATGTCTCTCAGACAGTGGTCATGGCGCGAGAGCTCCGAATTCTCGGTCTCGGGGAAGTCGAGGTGGAATTCGCGGGCAGAGGTAGTGGGCGACATTTGCGGATTAAATGTGCGTCTTGTGAGGAGGCGGAGAAGATGGTGCGGCTGCTGCGAGAGCGTAAGTTCTTCACGGGAAAGGTTCACGTTGCGACGGGTAGGACTTTCCGGGAAAGAGAGAAGCAGCGGGCTGCACGGGGGGGTGCCCAGTATGTAGAGATGCAGAGGGAGCTTCGCAAGCAGGGATTTGGCTACTGGGTGCTCGACGTGGAAGTCGACGAGCCCCAGGGCGATGCCTCAAGCGGTGAATCTCCCTTGGCGGACTGGGGCGGGATGCGGGAGCTGGAGGAGCTGGGGCGGAGGGTGCAGGATGGGCCGTGGAGGGTGGCGGAGGGCTCCAGGCGGGCTCAACCGAAGCGCAGGCATCGGCATCAGCTTCGTTCTTCCCAATTTGTGAAAGGCTTCCCACTGAGGGTGGCCTCACATAATTGGCAAGGCAAAGTGGGTGCGGATAGCCCAGGCTTTGGGGAATGGCCGGAGCACTACAAGGAGCGAGGCTGGGTGATCGTCGGAGTCCAGGAGCACAACCTATCGTCGCAGAAGGTGGAGAAGCTCCAAGTCGACGGCTTCGCAGTCCTCGGCAAAGCGGCTGCAACTGGTGCGGGCTCGCGTCTCTTGGGGGGAGTCTTGACGTTGGTGGCCAACTATCTGGCACCGTGCGCTACCATTGTACAGGCGCCTGTTCCACACCCACAGCAATTGTGGGTGAGGCTGTCGTCTGGGAGCGCGACGGCGTCGGATGTGTTCGTCGGCAACGGCTACTTCCCCCAAGAAAATCAACGAGAGGAATCTATTGCAGCCTATGAGGCGTGGCAGGCGGCCGTCTCCTACTTCGCCACCAAAGGTCATGTGGTTACGGTTGGTGATGCTAATGCTAAGCTGGGGCCCGCCAGAATAGCGCGGGAGGAGGGAGTGGTGGGCCTCTTTGGCGAGATAGATGGGAGGGGTAGAGGGGTTAGGAGTGAGAATGGTGAGTTGCTGGCTGCGATGCTTGTTGCCACGGGGTTGCGCAATCTCAGTGGGTTTTCGCAACCACGGGGGGACAAATATTGGTGGTCTAGGCAGGAAAATGTAGGTGGACGAAGGCATCTACTGGATTACATCTGCGTCTCTTCCGAGCTGGCGGAGGAGGCAAGCTCGGCGTCGACGAGGTAGACCTTGATACCGACCACAAAGCTGTGTGGGCGGAACTGGTCTGGGGGGGACAGCCACCCCCCAAAAAGCAGGTAAAGAGGTACAAAACATTCAAGGCAGAGCGCTTGATAGGCAGGGTAGTTGAGGGTAAGGTGAGTGAGCTGTCTAAGCTTAGGTTGAAGTACGACGAGACCTTTGCAGCTGGTATATCGGGGCTGTTGCCAGATGGCCTCCCAGATCTATCAGCAGTGGAGGACCCGGATGAGCTTCTGCAGGAGGTAGATAGGGTCGCTAGCTTAGTGGTCCGAGCTTTCACGGGCGCAGCCGTGAAGGTCTTGGGAGTTCGGGTGATTAGGCCAGGGTTTACTAATGCATGGTTTGATGAGAGTCTTAGGGAAGCGATTGCGCGACGGAGAGAGGCATACGGCCTCTGGCGAAGGAATGAGGCCAACCGAGAGGCCTGGCAAAGATATAAAGAAGCGAGGAAGGCGGTCAGAAGGTTATGCAAGGAGAAGAAGGAGCAAGCGTGGAAGCGGGTCCAGAATGACACCGCTGCCAACTTCAGGAGCGCTACCATGGCCACGTACTGGAAGCTGTCAAAGCGTTTGGGCGGGGTTCGGCGGTCGAACGCTTCTGCTCCTGTTCGGAAGCCCGATGGCACTCTGGCATGCACACTCCGGGAAAAACTACAAGAATGGGAAGAATACCGCCGACGTATGGTGGTCCCCAAAGAAAACCAGTTTTTGGAGGATGCATGTGTAGAGGAAGTCGGTTCTGATGAGGAAGCAGCGCGGATTGAGCCCGAGCGGAAGGCCCGCGAAACCTTCCAGTATAACGACAACCTGCGCGACCAATTCGAGGCCATGGCGCAAGCCGAGGAGATCCGGACTGAGACGGGCCCGCTGGACTATGATTACACCGAGAAGGAAGTGGAGCTCTGCCAGGAAAATCTCCAGAATCACAAAGCGTGCTCACCGGATAAGATCAAGAACGAGATGCTCAAGTACGGAGGCACGCGGATTGTGAGCTTTCTGGTGCGCTTCTTCAACTGGTTGAAATCGTGCGAATACACCCCCAGCGACTGGGGCAAAGCGATTATCGTCAACATCCCAAAAGGAGGCGACCCAACCGATCCGGAAAATTGGAGAGACATCGCGATTCTGAGCTGTCTGGGTAAGATGTATCTGTCCCTTATGGCGGCGAGGCTTACGGCTTTCATCGATCAGCCGGGCAGGCTTCGCCCAGAGCAGGGTGGGTTCCGGCCAAAACGTAGTACGGGGGACCAGATTTTTGTCCTTAAGGAGCGTCTGCGCCTTAGACAACAAGCTGGCCTCCGTTCTTTCGTTTTGTTCGTGGATCTGAGAAAGGCATTCCCTACGGTTTGGCGGGCCGGGTTGTTTCAGAGGCTAACCCAGATGGGGGTACAGGGCAAGTTCTATCGCATTCTGCGGCGTTTTTACCGAAGAACGTCATCGCGAGTGCTAGTCGATGGCGAACTCACTGGTGAAGTGCTGGAAGAGATGGGAGTTCAGCAAGGGTCGCCGTTGTCACCGTCGCTGTTCAACGTCTTCATGGATGAGCTAACGGTCCGAATCGCGAAAGAGTTGGAGATCGAGGACCTCAACCGCATCGAAGACATACGGACCCTGCTTTACGCCGACGACGTTGCGGTAATTGCGCATAGTGTCACGGAGCTTCAACAGATTGTAAATGTCGTGGCGACATTCGTGGAGGACTATCGGCTTGAAATCAACCTGAAACCGGGCAAGACGGAAGTCATGCCAATATACGGGCACGCCAAGTCAAAAAAGTCGCCCCCATGCGTGAGGTTCCGGGGCAAGGTTCTCAACGTCACCGACCACTACAAATACCTGGGAGTTCTGCTCACGGACACCCTCTCCGATAAACCGCAAGCGAAGCGGGCGGCGGAAATCACTGTAGCGGGAACGGCTGCCTGCTATCCCCTCTGGATTGCCCATGAAGTTCCAGCGCGTCTTCGGCTGATGAATTGGCAGCAAATGGTTGGCGCAAAGTTGCTTTACGCGTCGGCTTTTTGGGATCTGCCGGGCGCCAACAAGCTGAGTAAGCTGGAGGGCGCGTTGGTAGCGCCCCTGCGGGTCATCTTGGGTGTTGGTACGCGCACAAGCGGCTGCATCACCAGGGGTTTAGGCCGCACGCCGAGTTTTAGCATCCTTGCCAAGGCGGCCCGGCTTCGGTTCCTAGGGCGCATCGAGTTACTGGGCAACACAGCGCTAACACGCAGGCTTTACAACACGGGTCGGTGCAAATGGAAGGAAGATACGGAAAATTTGATCTTAGCAGATCACAGGCTGCGGGAGGGCTTGGATGCGCTCAAGCGGGTCGTGAACGAAGATGGCACGGTAGATGATAAGGACTGGCGGGCCGCTCTGGCGAACTGGAACGAGGTGGTAAAGCAATGGTCTGTCCGGCAGGAAGTAGCTGGCTGGGAGCGGCAGGCTAAGCCCTCTGACGGGCTTAGGGTGCTGCTTAGCCAGATGTCTTCCCGCTCTGCTTTCCCACGTTGGCGGGCGCTGGAGGGGGGAAGTCACAACCTTATCAGAAGGCGATTGTTGAGCTGCAACAATCGCCTTCGCCTCTACCGATCCAAATTTGGCTCATGCTCGCCAGACTGCTCAAGCTGTTTCGCCTTGTGTGGCACTGAGGTTAACGAGTCGTTACGTCACTTCCTGCTGCATTGCCCAACGTTTGCGAGCTCTCGTGAGGCACTGTTTAAGTTTATCGATGAGGCGCAAGCCCGGCAGCCCCTCATGCTGAATCGAGGAGGGCTTTATCACAGGGAACTGCGGGAGGCAGAGGAGGAGATGAGGCTCTTCAAAGAGGAATGGCTGAAGGGGGAGGATGAAAAGATGGCGGCGATGCTCGGCGTTTTGTGTATCCCTGTCCCAGAAGAGGTGGAGGAGGAGTTAGGAAGGTTTGTTGCCACCATCTGGAAGGAGTGGGAGGAGTTGGAGGCGCAGACCAGGGAGGCAGAGGGGGCGGAGGAGGAGGAGGAGGTGATCGACCTCACGGTCGTTCAGGAGGTGGGTAGAAGGAGGGGAAGGCCTAGTCAGGTAGAATGTCTGGCTAGATCTGTTGTAGGTGGAGGTCAGCGCAGCGTCGCGGACTTCTTCTCGGCAGATAACTCCTCTCACTCCTTGCACCCACTTGCACATGCACAGCACGCTCATTTGCACATTGCACTGCCAGTCGAGTCTTTGGAGCGGAGCCGCGTCACCGAACGGTCCCGTGCTACCAATGGAGGCACATGTCCGACAGGATCAAAGGCCAATTGACTGATAAGTCTATTACTATTATTATTATTACTATTATTATTATTATTATTATTATTATTATTATTATTATTATTATTATTATTATTATTATTATTATTATTGTTATTCAGCCCAATGGCCTCAAGGCGTTAAACTGTGACGCCAACTCATAACCCTTTGGTGGTAGATGCTGGGGAGGAGGGTCGTTGCGCGCGTAAAAGATCTTAAACTCCGCATATGCTGGTTGATAGCCCAGGACCCAGCAGACACCAGATTGTTATGGGTGGGGTTTCGAGGCAGCTCTAGCAACCGCGCTTGGTGTATGCACTTGCACATTCGGTGACGTCTTGCAAGAGGTTGCTGGGACTGCGGAATAACCTCGGCTTAGTGCAGTCTTGCCCTCAGGAGCTCCATCGGTGGCCCGATCATCAGGCGAGAGACTGACACGGGGGGGTGGAGGACCTCGAACAAGGGTATTGGAGGCTTATGTCCGTTGAGGATATGCCATTAGCTGCATCAGTACGCCTCAGATATAGTAAATATTATTATTATTACTATCATTATTATTATTATTATTAATATTATTAATATTATTATTATTATTATTATTATTATTATTATTATTATTATTATTATTATTATTGCTATTATTATTGTTATTGTTATTATTATTATTGTTATTATTATTATTATTATTATTATTATTATCATCATCATCATCATTATTATTATTATTATTATTATTATTTTTATTATTATTATTATTATTATTATTATTATTATTATTATTATTATTGAACATACCGGTCCATCTGGAAGTGTTGGAACTGCCCGTGCGGGGGTGTCATTAGAGCCTATCGTCAATTCTTCGTACTCCCCTCACGGGTGAGACGATGGAGGCGCATGTGCAGATTTGCATCAGCCATTGACAGAGAAGCACTTTTATTATTATTATTATTATTATTATTATTATTATTATTATTATTATTATTATTATTATTATTATTATTATTATTTTCATTATTATTATTATTATTATTATTATTATTTATTATTATTATTATTATTATTATTATTATTGTTATTATTATTATTATTATTATTATTATTATTATTATTATTATTATTATTATTATTATTATTATTATTATTATTATTATATGGACACCGTGATAGCCCAGTGGTCAAGTTCTACCATCTGGGCCCTGTCGCCAGTTCGATTCCCGTCGGTGCCACCAGTATTTTCATTGAACATACCGGTCCGTCTGGACCAGTATTTTCATTGAACATACCGGTCTGTCTGGAAGTGTTGGAACTGCCCTTACGGGGGTGTCATTAGAGCCTATCGTCAATTCTTCGTACTCCCCTCACGGGTGAGACGATGGAGGCGCATGTGCAGAAATGCATCAGCCATTGACAGAGAAGCACTATTATTATTATTATTATTATTATTATTATTATTATTATTATTATTATTATTATCATTACAGTGAACGTACCCTATCGACTGTGGAGGGAGGGCGGGGGGGGGGGGGGGGGGGAGCCCAAGCCCTTCCGGGGCCCAAGCCCTCCCCCCGGGAACCCAACCCTGGCTAAGACCTTGGGAAGAGAAGGGGAGGCGCGCGAAGCGCACTGCAAACTATCCTTTCAGGTTTTGGCGCAGCCCCTTAATATTAATATCATTATTATTATTATTATTATTATTATTATTATTATTATTATTATTATTATTATTATTATTATTACTACTACTATTCTTATTATTATTATTATTATTATTATTATTATTATCATTATGATTATTATTATTATTATTATTATTATTATTATTATTATTATTATTATTATCATCATTATTATTATTGTTATTAGGGAGTACATAGGCCATCGGTCCTTTCCATGGGCTGATTGGTATAAAGCTCCTAGAGTAATGTTCTATGCCGTCACTTCCTTTATTCCACCGATTGGTGTGGAGACTTTCCTTATGGAATGGAGGACTGGATGCACATGGCCTTTTGGCTCAGCAATTGGCAGGAGATACACTATTATTATTGTTATTATTGTTATTATTATTATTATTATTATTATTATTATTATTATTATTATTCTATTACTTGGCTTGGGGAGTTGTCAGGGGTGCGATAGAGAAAGGCCTTGCCACAGAGCAAGCCCTTCACTTGGATTGGCGCAGGCCGCCGCTGCCAGATAGATAGGTGGTCGGTAGGTAGTGTGGGTAGGTGGGTAGGTAGGTAGGTGGGTAGGTAGGTAGGTAGGTAGGTAGATAGATATAGATAGATAGATAGATAGATAGATAGATAGATAGATAGATAGATAGATAGATAGATAGATAGATAGATAGACCTGCGCTGCGCAAGGACGGGCCGGGGTCGCAGGCCAATCATCACTATCAAGAATCACAAGGAACAGCATATTATGTGGCGAGCGCAAAATTTGACGTGTTTTGTGGGCGAGCCCGCAAAACATGCCAAATTTGGCGCGTCGCATATAAGATTTTATCGGTTGTGGAGGTGACTGATAAAACTATGCATCTTCTAATTCTCATTGTTCTCCATGGATCATAGCGCTGGGTCAAGTCTGACACAACCTACCTACCTATCTACCTATCTATCTATCTATCTATCTATCTATCTATCTATCTATCTTTTGTATGAAAACTCATGACAAAGGATTTGCAATTATGTCCGCTGCATGTTCATATCAAATTAGATAGATAGGCAGATAGATAGATAGACAGACAGATAGATAGATAGATAGATAGATAGATAGATAGATAGATAGATAGATAGATAGATAGATAGATAGATAGATAGATAGATAGATAGATAGATAGATAGATAGATAGATAGATAAAAGATAAAAGATAGATAACCTTTCCGCTGCGCATGGGGTTGCAGGCTCAAGCGCGGGTGGTTCACTCACTATTGCCACTTTGTCCTCCACTATTGCCACTTTGTCCCCCACTGCTGCCATTTCGTCCTCCATAACTGCCTCACTGCTGCCTTTTTCTCCTTGCATTCCAAGGGTTGCTGCTGTATCCGAAGAGGGGAAAGAAGAAGAAAAAAAAGGCAAGGAGGACAAGGAGGAGGAGGAGGAGGAATAAGGAGAAGGGGATGAGGACTCAAAATGAGAGAAAGCAGAAGGACCAAAACAAGACGAAGAAGAAGCAAAAGAAGAAGAAGAAGAGGAGTAGGTGGAGGAGGAGGAGGAGGACGAAGCGAATGAAGAAGATGAAGCTGAAGCTGAAGTTGCATGGTCTGCAGCACTGCGTACGGCGTTGCGAGACACCTGGACATAGATACAGGACATACATAACACATAAGCATCACATAACATACATGACATACAGACATACATGACATACAGCGACAACGCCCCTCAGACACACCTGAACATAGATATACATGACACACATAAAAAATAATAATAATCATAATCATAATAGTGCTTCTCTGTCAATGGCTGATGCATTTCTGCACATGCGCCTCCATCGTCTCACCCGTGAGGGGAGTACGAAGAATTGACGATAGGCTCTAATGACACCCCCGCAAGGACAGTTCCAACACTTCCAGACGGACCGGTATGTTCAATGAAAATACTGGTCCAGACGGACCGGTATGTTCAATGAAAATACTGGTGGCACCGACGGGAATCGAACTGGCGACAGGGCCCAGATGGTAGAACTTGACCACTGGGCTATCACGGTGTCCATCATAATCATAATAATAATAATAATAATAATAATAATAATAATAATAATAATAATAATAATAATCATAATAATAAGAATAATAATAATAATAATAATAATAATAGTAATAATAGTAATAATAATAATAATAATAATAATAATAATAATCATAATAATAGTGCTTCTCTGTCAATGGCTGATGCATTTCTGCACATGCGCCTCCATCGTCTCACTCGTGAGGGGAGTACGAAGAATTGACGATAAGCTCTAATGACACCCCCGCAAGGGCAGTTCCAACACTTCCAGACGGGCCGGTATGTTCAATGAAAATACTGGTCCAGAAATAGACAGGTATGTTCAATGAAAATACTGGTGGCACCGACGGGAATCGAACTGGCGACAGGGCCCAGATGGTAGAACTTGACCACTGGGCTATCACGGTGTCCATAATAATAATAATAATAATAATAATAATAACATACATAAGCATCACATAGCACATGACACACATGACATACATACGTATCACATATCCTATCCATACATAGCATTACATACACTAGTATTCATACACTAGCATTACGTACATAGCATGACATACATATCAGTACATACATAGCAGTACATACACTAGTATTCATACACTAGCATTACGTACATAGCATTACATACATAGCATGACATACATAGCAGTACATACATAGCAGTAATCACACTAGTATTCATACACTAGCATTACGTACATAGCATTACATACATAGCATTACATACATAGCAGTACATACATAGCATTACATACATACATGGCATTACATACACTAGCATTTCGTACATAGCATTACATACATAGCATGACATACATAGCAGTACATACATAGCATTACACACATACATAGCATTACTACATAGCATTACATACATACATAGCATTACTACATAACATTCTGTCCCCTATGCAGGTGAGTGAACTAGCATTACGTACATAGCATTACATA
>WBZZ01004470.1:0-22500 GCA_019918135.1 Paulinella micropora
TCATTTTTTTACGATGGAAATGAAGGCCTTGGAGGAGGGGAAGGCAGAGATGGAAAAAAGCATTAAGGCAGCAGGAGAAACTCATCCTGTGATTGATGAGTTAGAGAAGACCGACAGAGTTCTGACCAAGATCAGACTGTTGATGGGTGCGTTACTGCATAAGGAGGCATGGAAGAGATGGATTCCTACCAAGGATCACTCTGTCCTTAAATCACTTAGTAACGCACCACCGGTCGCCAACAAAGCAGGTGTTGACCAATATGTGGAGAAATATAATTTTCTCAGATCTGCTTCTGAATTGGTGGCCTTTATCACTCATGCTCAAAAGCTGGTGATATCTGAGAAGAAGGCGAAAGAGAAGGCGGAGTTCGAGAAGACGATGAGACTGGAAAGAATGAAAGCAAAAGTGAGTGGTGCAAAGGCACACCCTCCGACATATTTGACCCCACCAGCTCCTGCCCCACCAGCCCCTGCACCCCCGGGCTCAACTACGGTGGTGGTCACACACACGGAGAAGAAGGACAGACAAAATATCATAAATGCCTTCAAGGGGAAGAAAGGAGGAGTGGCAAGTCTCATGCTATATGCGAAGACGAGCTCAGACAAAGACTCTGATGCTTCGCTTTTGAGCAAGCTCAAAGAGATCAATGCCTGCATGAAGGCTTTTCCTTGCGACGAAACGCAGGAATACGAGGCCCTTGTTACTGTTTTTGACCAATCTCTAGTCTCGGAGGGATTCGATCTGACACAGTACAAGTTTTTGAGAAAGAAAGAGGAGATTAAGAGAAACAATGCAACAGGCCTAGACGCTCAGTGTGAACTGGCGGTGGCCACACTCATTTCATATTTTCAATCTCATGGATACCAGCATCTCTGCACTGGTACTCTCATAGGATTTGAAATCTTTGAGACAGTGGCGATGAGTTTGAGGAGTGCTGTTGGCTTGGCGGCGACCCTTACGGAGGTAGTTTCCTCCTATGGGCTATTCTATGGCCGCAAGTCGATCATCCTCTATTTCTTCTCGGCGTTACACACAGTTAACCCGAGTAAGCTTACTCAGCTCATACAACAATGCTCGACGTTTAGCTCAGTGAAGTCCAAGAACTTCCTCGAGACACACGTGTTCGAAAATACGGTTCAAAGCGTTGCTCCGTCAGCACTGTTTCAAGAAGTGATGAGTGCATGCTCAAACATGGACTCGCTCACGGAGGCACATACGGCACAGGCAGGCGGTGTACCTGTTGGCGCACAAGCCACGTACACAAACAGAGTTGCCGGTTGGAAGAAACAGAGAGAGCCAGACCTGAAGACCGAATGGCCTTTTGGCTCAGCAATTGGCAGACGATACATACATATTATTATTATTATTATTATTATTATTATTATTATTATTATTATTATTATTATTATTATTATTGTTATTATTATTGTTATTGCTATTATCATTATTATTATTATTATAATTATTATTATTATTATTATTATTATTATTATTATTATTATCATCATTATTATTATTATTATTATTATTATTATTATTATTATTATTATTATTATTATTATTATTATTATTATTATTATTATTATTATTATTATTATTATTATTATTATTATTATTATTATTATTATTATTATTATTATTATTATTATTATTATTATTATTATTATTATTATTATTATTTTGGACACCGTGATAGCCCAGTGGTCAAGTTCTACCATCTGGGCCCTGTCGCCAGTTCGATTCCGTCGGTGCCACCAGTATTTTCATTGAACATACCGGTCTATTTCTGGACCAGTATTTTCATTGAACATACCGGCCCGTCTGGAAGTGTTGGAACTGCCCTTGCGGGGGTGTCATTAGAGCTTATCGTCAATTCTTCGTACTCCCCTCACGGGTGAGACGATGGAGGCGCATGTGCAGAAATGCATCAGCCATTGACAGAGAAGCACTATTATTATTATTATTATTATTATTATTATTATTATTATTATTATTATTATTATTATTATTATTATTATGGAGGGGTGCACAGTATGGCACCCCACGGGAAGAGGAGGTGGTTGGGCCTCTTCCCACTGGTTTCGAGGCTATGTCGTTGTGTCGGCTCCGAGGCTATGTTGTTGTGTTGGTTCCGAGGCTATGTTGTTGTGTTGGTTCTGAGGCTCTGTTGTTGTGTGGGTTCCGAGGCTATGTCGATGTGGGTTCCGAGGCTATGTTGTTGCGTTGGTTCCGAGGCCATGTCGTTGTGTTATTTTTTATAAGACATACACCACGTGGGATCAAAGGGGTATTTACATTCCGCGATCTAGGGGTGGTGACGGGTTTCGAGGCATCCCAGACACTTACCACAAAACGTCCTCATGCGCTGGCAGACCGCATGAAATGTCTGCTACCCCTGTGAGTACCTCCATGCGGGACCTACCCAGTCTCGTGGAGCTCTCACGCGGGGAAGATCAATCATTTGTAGTTGATTTCCTGCAAGGTACCCGACACTGTGCGGGTAGTAGGGACTTCCTTTTGGGGCCTTCTATGCAGGATGGTTAGAGTCACTCTTCCCTCCCCAACATACTCACTGTAGTCCCTGTTGGGTCGAGGGATGGAGGCGCATGGCCCCCGGGCTCAGCCATGACAGATCAATATATACATATTATTATTATTATCATTATTATTATTACTACTACTACTACTACTACTACTACTATTATTATTACTGTTATTATTACTATTATTAGGGAGTACATAGGCCATCGGTCCTTTCCATGGGCTGATTGGTATAAAGCTCCTAGAGTAATGTTCTATGCCGTCACTTCCTTTATTCCACCGATTGGTGTGGAGACTTTCCTTATGGAATGGAGGACTGGATGCACATGGCCTTTTGGCTCAGCAATTGGCAGGAGATACACTATTACTATTATTATTATTATTATTAGGGAGTACATAGGCCATCGGTCCTTTCCATGGGCTGATTGGTATAAAGCTCCTAGAGTAATGTTCTATGCCGTCACTTCCTTTATTCCACCGATTGGTGTGGAGACTTTCCTTATGGAATGGAGGACTGGATGCACATGGCCTTTTGGCTCAGCAATTGGCAGGAGATACACTATTATTATTATTATTATTATTATTATTATTATTATTATTATTATTATTATTACCGCCAGTCGAGTCTTTGGAGCGGAGCCGCGTCACCGAACGGCCCCGTGCTACCAATGGAGGCACATGTCCGACAGGATCAAAGGCCAATTGACTGATAAGTCTATTATTATTATTATTATTACTATTATTATTATTATTCCGTGATAGCCCAGTGGTCAAGTTCTACCATCTGGGCCCTGTCGCCAGTTCGATTCCCGTCGGTGCCACCAGTATTTTCATTGAACATACCGATCCGTCTGGACCAGTATTTTCATTGAACATACCGGCCCGTCTGGAAGTGTTGGAACTGCCCTTGCGGGGGTGTCATTAGAGCTTATCGTCAATTCTTCGTACTCCCCTCACGGGTGAGACGATGGAGGCGCATGTGCAGAAATGCATCAGCCATTGACAGAGAAGCACTATTATTATTATTATTATTATTAATATTATTATTATTATTATTATTATTATTATTATTATTATTATTATTATTATTATTATTATTATTATTATTATTATTATTATTATTATTATTATTATTATTATTATTATTATTATTATTATTATTATTATATCGTGGTTCGCGGGCTTGCAGTGTAAGGCACAGATGGAGAACAGAGACTGCTCTTTCAATCATGATAGGCAGAACCCAACAGCAAGGGCAAATTTTCTGAGCAGGACGGAAGGCAAGGAACCGGGCCTTTTCAACATGCTTCAAATTGCCGCTGCGAACGAAGGTTGGTACGCCAATATGTGTGATGATGAGGAGTTACGACAGGCGATCATTGCCTTTGTAAAGAGGATGAAGGAGAAGAAGGAGGAAAGGGAGAGACAAAAGAACCTAAAGGCCTCTCAAAGAGGACGAGGAGGAGGAGCAGGAGGACGAGGAGGAGGAGGAGGAGGAGGACGAGGACGAGGAACATGGAGAGGAGCCTCGAGGTGGCAGGGAACCCCTCAGAGAGGAAGAGGAGGAGGTCGGGGATATACCCCTTATGGAGGGAGAGCTGTTCGAGCTCCAGCCCCCCCACCAAGAGGAGGAGGAGGCTCATGGGCAAGCTCCAACCCGAATTTCGGTCGAGCTCAGGCCTACAACACTGCCTCGGAGACCGATACGTCATCCCACCCGGACACTACTCAAGACTGGGCCAACGCTTCCTCAATCTGAATACAAAGATGTGGGTACACAGAGACTGCAGCCCCAAGGAAGGCGAGACTGCGATGGAGGCGAGGAGGCCAATGGCAGACGTATCGCCTCGGCCAAGCAAACAACCACGAACAGACTCAATGTCTACGATCGCGGCGGGTGGCGAGCAAAAAGACAATGTGTGTACTCAAGTACCACAAGACAATGTCGCTCACATAGTAAACGCACCAGTACCGCAGAATAATAAAAATGTTAATGAGGTGAAGCAGGAGGAGAAGAAGGAGGAGTTGAAAAACTTAGAGACAAGACTCCAAAATTTGGAACGTAAAGTTCTTGTTCTCGCAGCCAATATACACAGGCCCGATGCTCTGTGTTATACGGAACTTTATTGTGAAACATTGAAGACGATATTAAAAGTTGGTAATGATACGATGGCGAATATTAATATTGTCGGCCGGAAGTTTTTTAATCGATACCGGGACTGGGTGGACGGAAATATGAAAAAGTCAACGGGCACTCTCAAAGGAGTGAGCAGCCGGACGGATATCACGTGAATCATCACACTGACCTTTAAATTGAAATCCGCACGAGTATACCGTATGGACCTCTATGTCGTCCCCGGTTGCCACGGGTCAATATTACTATCGTGTGACCAATTGGCTACGATGGGGGTTGTGATTGATTGCGCCGCACGGCGAGTGATATATGGAGTAAAAAGAAGAGAAAAGAACGATATTGATCCCTTCAACGCTACTGACTCTTATGAGGCTTATGAGCTGAGTCTAGCGACGGATCACAAAAAGATGGCCATCGCACATGAGGCACTTGAGGTGTACGTTCACCCCCATGTCGTAAGACCGGATGAGCTGTCCTGGACCGACAATTGGGAATCCCAAGTGTGCACTGTCACAGTTCCGACATGCCATTGGGACAAAAAGTCTATTGATGACTTAATCGAGAAGCGAAACGAGGAGATTATATGTGTCGCACAAAGAAGCCCGTCGTTGGCGAGATTCGCGGAAGGAGTAGGAACAGATGTCCATATTACTAACGAATACTGTTTCCATGCGAAAGTAGGAGAAGAAAAAGGGGAGGCGTTTGTACCAAGGAGAACGGGGCGAATCCCGGATACTCCACCAGAAACTATTAAAAGTTTTATTACTGATTTCTGGGGTGACGAGCCCACGTGGCCGCGTTCACTAACTGAAGTGAAGAAATGCTTACGGACTTTGTTCGAAAATAATAAGCCGTATACTATTATCCTGCCATATAATGAGAAGGCGATATGGGCGCAGGAAATAAGGGACCGGCTTATTGATCATCCTATACCGGTACCCTCTCGCAAGCAACAGCTAGTGGTGGCTTGTCGTATGGGAACTCGTGAGCAGAGCAGTGCACACAAGCGGAAGCTCAGAGACCTCGACAAGTTGAAATTGATACCGCAAGCATTCACATGCTTTGATGGTTTTTACACCCGTAAAGCTCCTTTGCAATACGCGAGACTCATTGACATGCTGGTGGAGCTCGGTAAAGATGATGAGCCGGACACGGTCACGTATTAAAAGACGGGCCTAGATGATGTCTCGGAAGAGGACTTAGGCTTGGAGGAGGACAGAGAACCCCTCAAGCAGACTAAGAAGATGTCTGATGAAGATTTTCAAGAGGCGGCGCGGAAAATATTGGAAGAAGGAGTAGGCACGAAGAAGGAGAAGGAGCTTTCAAAAGCCAAATTAGAGGCGAACAAGGAAATTTTTGACCCTCCACACGCAGGTGGTGTCAAGCCTGAAGATTTCACTGCGGTTATTTACAAAATACCGGGTGCGGAGCCGTCACCGGCACCACGAAGGGCGAATTTGAGTATACATGAGGCGAAGATAGCGGAGGAGCTAGCAAGACAGCTGCTCAATGAGGACTTTATTGAGAGATCAACATCCTCAATAGTCTCACAACCGAGAATAGTGCCGAAGCCAGGAGGAGAATGGCGCCTGACAGTTAACTATGCTCGTGTTAACAAGGTGCTGGAGGAAGAGAGAAATCCTCTCCCAACATTAGAAGAAGGAAGGAGAGTACTGCGGAATGCAAAATTCTATTCGGTCATTGACCTTAAGAATGGCTTCTGGCAGATACCACTGGAGGAAAAGTGCAGATGGCTGACGGCGTTTGTGGTGGGTATGGAAATATACCAATGGAAAGTGCTTCCGATGGGCCTCAAGCAAGCCCCAGGACTTTTCCAGAAGGCGATGCAAAGATGTTGAGCAGTCAGTACGATGATTTGTCTGACGGAGGCTTTATGAGAAGGCGGGGACAGAAGGCGGGAGAATATGCATTTTGCTATATCGATGACATTATCGTATACTCTAACACAATGGAGGAGCATATCGATCATTTGTCCGATATATTCAGGCGCATCGGAGCTTTTGGCCTGAAGTGCAATCTAAAGAAGTGTCAACTTGCCAAGACGAGTGTGACATACTTAGGGTACGAGATCTCCCATAATCGAGTTTCGATATCCAAAAAGAAGAGGGAGGAGATTATGAATCGACCGATACCGAAGAACCGCACTGAATTGCACTCATTCCTTGCGATGGCGCAATACTATAGCCAGTTTATACCCGATTGGGGTGCAACACGGGCTAAAGTGGAGAAAATGATAGATTTTGGAGACTTTGAGAAGTGGGACGAAGAGGCTTTGCAAGCGTTTCATGCGCTCAAAGATCTCATTTACAAAGACCCGAAAGACGGAGGACTGGTGTTAACGATACCCGACTTTACGAAACAATTCGTAGTCGATACAGACGCATCTAAGTTTGCGATTGGGGCTGTATTACAACAAGAGGATGAGGAGAAGAAATTACGCCCAATCATGTTTATTAGTAGGAAGTTGTGTGCGGCGGAGAGAAACATTGCACAAGGCAAAGAGAGGCGTTGGCGGTAGTATGGGCCCTCAAGAGGCTCAGAGAGTATTTGTGGGGAGGACCTCAATTTACTGTCAGAACTGATTATCATAACCTGTTATGGTTGATGAATCATGAACAGACGGGACGGCTGGCGCGGTGGCAAGCGTTCTTGTCTTGTTTCGATTTTACAATGGTCCATCTACCGGGAAAGCGAAATGTGGTCGCTGATAGCCTCTCTAGGCTAGAGTTTAACTCAGAAGTATCGGCGTTGGTGTCCACGGTGGAGATGGAAGACTTGTCCACTGACAAGGTGTATGAGGTCAGCCACATTGAGGCGATGGAGATGGCGAGTGGAGTCCGATATGACCGCACAGGTCTACGGTACAGTCCACAAGGCCCGGATCACGGGATATGTTGTGAGCTACATACCCAGGAGGACGCTGAGTGGTCCTATGAGGTATATGAGAATGCGAAGGCGAACATAAGAGAGGAAGAGGAGACGCAGGATGTTTATGCGGAGCCTCCTCAAGAGCGGAGAAGTGACCTAGACGATGACCCGGAAAGAATCGGGGTACGGCTAGAAGATGGTACTATCCATATAGCCTCGCCTACCGCATGGAGGCAACAACAGGCTCAAGATCCGGAGTTTAAAGAACTGATACAGTTATATCAGAACCCGGATGAGCTACGGATGACGAAAGCGATCAAAGATCAGATGAAGGAGATGGGATGGAGAGATGGTCTACTGTGGTACAAGGGCCTTCACGGTCGCTATGAGTCACAGCCGGACAAATGGACCCTTTGGGTACCGGAGAGTCTGAGACGATTTATATTTGTCGCAGCCCACAATTGCCCACTTTTGGCGCATCCGGGTCGACAACGAACTCATATGTTCGTAGCGAGGCGATTCTGGTGGAAGAAGATGAAGGAGGAGATAGATCAGGCGGTGGATGCATGCATCCCGTGCAAGATAAACAAAACACCACTGAAGGCAAATTTCGGCCTGATTGGCGAATTTCCTCTTCATGCGGCGATGTTTGAGTTTATACACATTGATCATGTGGGACCTTTCCCAGAATCGAAGGATGGTTACAAATACCTCCTTACGGCTATTGACAGAGCCACCAACTATGTGTGGATCATCCCTGTCAAAGACGTTACCGGCAAGACGACGGCCGAGGCGCTGATCGATAGGATCATCTCACAGATCGGAGTACCAAGAAAGATATGTTCTGATCGAGGCTCGGACTTTAATAGCGAGGTCATCGACAAACTATCTAAGTATTACGGGATGAAATGGCAATATGTTACTGCCTATAACCCGCGAGCAAATGGGAAAATCGAGCGGGTACACAGACCCCTCAAAGCCTCACTAAAGATGTATTGCACGAAGAAGGAGAATCAAAGAGCATGGGTCGAGGCAGCACCATCATTTGCGTTTGCAATGAACTGTCTACCCTCTACGGCGTTAGGAGGCTCGAAGAGCTCAATCTCGCCATATCAGTTAGTATATGGGCGTGAGCCTGATATCCCGACTTCGCTCCTTCACCCAAAAGACACTTGGGCGGATGCGGATGAGTTGTTTGGGATGAGACTTAGAGTGAAGATGGAGGCGGAACAAATAGTCAGGGCGCATAGAGAGGCGGAGCGCCGAAAGACTGATGCTGAAGGGGTGCGACAAGCGCACTTGGATCAGATCAAGTTCCAGGTCGGGGATATTGTACTATTGTACCATCCTCAAGTCCCGAAGGGAGTCAGCTCTAAGCTGTTCACTCACTGGAAAGGACCTTATCAGATTATGGAACAGACGGGACCTCTGAACTACAAGATCAGGGGTAGAGGGAAGGTGCAAATTGTGAATGTAAGAAGGCTGATTAAGTATGATCCCTTCTTACTGGAAGATGAATCCGTTGAGGAGGCGTTAAAACGGATGAAGGATGATTTCAAAGAGGTGCCGCCCATCCACAAGGAGGCTGGCATAGACCAAGACGATGCTTATCGGGCACCGATAGCTGAGAAGGAGGAGAGTGAGGTGGACAGCAAGGAGAAGACTGACCGCATAAGCGCGGTGGGGACTCAGTCCAAGTCTCCGCGAGAGCATAGCGGAAAGAAGGAGAAGATCACAGAGGCGCAGCTAAGGAGAGCGCGGAATGATCTTATCAACGACCAACCGAGGAAGGCGATGAGGTCGATGAGATCAAAGGACGTCCACCAGGAGGAGGAGGGGACGGACACTGACCCAAACGCGGGCAACGTTGAGATTGTCCATGAGCGATGGAAGGAAGGCGATGCGATAGCAACCATCGCATGGGTGAAAAATGTTTTCTATCTGATGAGACCAGCGGAACAACATGTCGCTGATGACACTCTCTCAGACTTATACTTGATGCGGGTCGTGGCGGTCCCACGACAGATGCGTGTCACACGGACACTCAAAATATCATCAGCCGCAAAGATAGTACAACCGATACTCCAGTTCTGGAGAAGTATGGACCCGGTTGAGGTTCCAAAGGCAAGACATTATCTGCCAGTATATAAAGACGCAAAAAGTCTCGAGACATGGGATGATACAATTACTCCCAGAGACAAGGATTACACTGCGTGGACCATTCAGACACTGCCAAGAGGAGTGCTTGATGTCCCTTTTGAATTATCGTTGGGCGGAATCCCTAATAAGATCTGGGACATTCTCGAACAGTCAAAGTTCGATCTGACTTTTGTTGGTGGTCCTCCACCAGGCAAAGAAATCCGCGCCAGACGACGAAGGCAGTGACAAAGAAACTATTTTTCTTTATGCGTCTCAAATAAGCTGATTGATTGCCCACGGCGTATCATGATTTGATCATGCATCATCAGTTATCAATATGAATATTAAAAAGACTCAGTGATATAACTTGGCATTCGATCGCAACATACGAGTGCGAAAGGTCGATCGACGATGATACTACACCGTATACGGGGATCGCTAGTGTATTGAGCGATGGTGTTCCCGGGTATGACCCTTTCCAAGTCCTGGGATGATGTTCTCGAAAATGAAATGTTCTCTGAAACTTTCATTAAATTATTTTTTACGATAGATTACATACTGTCGTACCTGAGCACGGTCAATCTCTACTTGTGTCGGTATATCGCAGGGTCGGGTACATACACCTCGACTTCGGATATAGCTATTAGGACTGGCCCTCTAATACTATATCGTAGGATATCCGTCTTATACAAGGGTATGTCATTAAAAAAGACAATGTACTTACGATCTTCCTGTGAATAATAATAATAATAATAATAATAATAATAATAATAATAATAATAATAATAATAATAATAATAATAATAATAGTGCTTCTCTGTCAATGGCTGATGCATTTCTGCACATGCGCCTCCATCGTCTCACCCGTGAGGGGAGTACGAAGAATTGACGATAAGCTCTAATGACACCCCCGCAAGGGCAGTTCCAACACTTCCAGACGGGCCGGTATGTTCAATGAAAATACTGGTCCAGAAATAGACCGGTATGTTCAATGAAAATACTGGTGGCACCGACGGGAATCGAACTGGCGACAGGGCCCAGATGGTAGAACTTGACCACTGGGCTATCACGGTGTCCATAATAATAATAATAATAATAATAATAATAATAATAATAATAATAATAATAATAATAATAATAATAATAATAATAATAATAATAATAATAATAAGAAGAAGAAGAAGAAGAAAAAGGAGATCAAGGGGGGAATACAGCACCACGTTGCTTGTATTTTTTTTATTAATAGTACGTTTGTTCTTGACATACTGCCGAAAAAAAAAAAGAAATTGAGGGGAACTGGAGTTCAAAATTTGCAAGAAAGGCTAGAGAATCCGCTTTGACGTGCCGTATGAGGATATATTTATCGTCTTTTAGCGTCTATCCGTGGGTCGATGCGCTGTGTGGCATGACTCCATAGCGCATACTATTTGCAGAAAGAAATCAGAAGGTGTATGACGAAAATGCTATTTCCGTCATAAAATCGGGAGGGGGTACTGTAGGCATCACCCCCCGGATAGCCGGTAAAAAGTACCTTTTCCTGGTGACAGGTGCACCAGCTTGTTTTTCAGTATTATTTGTCCGGATTTGGACCTGATGCCATTTTATTCCTGGTCTGTTGCCGTTTTCCTTTTTGGCTTCACTGAGCTATTGCTGTTGACATTCAAGACAACAAAAAAAATTGATTTTTCTGTTTTGGTTGGAATTTCAGTTTTGGTTGGAATTTTGATTTTGGGTGAAAATTTGAATTTTTCAAATTAACTGCTATATTCGTCCGCAAAATATCGTAAATTTTCGCGAAATGTTACCGTTAAATTTGAAAATTTGAATTTTTGTCACAAAAATGAAAAACTGTCACAAAAATGAAAATCTGACACAAAAATGAAAAACTAATTTTTGTTGTTGTCTTGAATGTCAACAGCAATAATATAACGAGACATCATTCTCATCTTTTGATGACTGTGTTTGGTTGTATTACCGACTTCAAGTTTTACTAGCTATCGTTGGGGGCATTACACCGGGTAGGGATTGAACTTGAACTGACTAGTCAGCTTGTTAACAGAAGGCTCCGGGATCCGAGGCCCAGTTGTCCGAGACCACTTTTTCAACTTTACTCAGTGAGATTCAAAAGAACCAAAAAGGAATTTTAATCAACCTCACCAAATTAGTAACATATGAGCATAGAAGCAATTTGTCACCAGTACCAGAAAATATGGTAATACAGGAATAATTACTAAGTATCAAGTAATAAGAGTGAAGATACCGTGACTGTATGGTTATGCTGTAGTGGACTATCAGACTGAGCACTTTAACGACCGGCCAAAACCACTACCGTTGACATTTTACTGTTTTTGACCGGCCCGTTAGATTCTCCTCTGCACGACGTTTCGACTTCACTAACTAGCTTTCGATTTCGTCCAGGAATGACTTCAAACGATTTAATCAAAGTTTTTACAGCAATGGCCATTTTTCCCTTCTCCATTGCCTTTTTCCCATGATTTCCCGAAAACCACACATTACGGTGAATTTTGGGAAACACAGTCAAGAGAACATAAAAATTATATTTGCCGTGCACTGCGTGCACAGCCATTTGGCTCCGAAAGACTTTCCCAAATGAAAGTTCAGGACTTTTTACTTGAAGAAATAACTTGTACTTGAAGCCCTCCTTCAAGTGCTACAACTTATTCAACTTCAAGTGACACACGAAACCAACACACAATCTACGCTCACCTACGATCGTACGTTGCAACCAAGTCTGCAAACAAGTAGAAACCTACGTAAATAAACAAAGTGACCTCTCAGCTATTTACTGGTATTTCACCTACTCTCATGAGTTAGGGCTTTTTGCAGCCATGGAGACTTTTAATAAGAGTTCGTTGTGTACTAATCCCTTGGGGTTGTATCCAAACTCACAATTCGAATTTTCCTTTCAAGTGGAAACTGCACACACGAGTTTTGTGTGCTCTGTCGACAGATCGATTTGAAAGCACCTCCTACAAGGAAGGTACTCAACGAACGTGGAAGATCAGAGGTCACCAAAAACACATATGTGAGACAGATCGTTCACCTGTCTTTGCATTTTTGTGTCGTATTTCTGTTCTTCCACACTCTATGCAGTCGACCAACACAGTATGTGTTTGGTTTTGTTTGTGTTAGGGTCACCCCCTTATCACCCAGCAAGATCATCCTCTTTGCTGCTCATCGTGCTCTACAAGTGTACCAAGACTGCCTGGCCTACCCCTGGTGACGTGGAATGTTCGCCAACTCGCGCCACGACGATCCCCTGTCACGTATTCGGGAGCACAAGAGGAAATGCTTGGACCCTTTCACCATATTGGGAGTCTACCATGGTCTTCTGCCTTCTGAAAAGAAGTTTCTGAAGGAAGTAGAGGAAGGGAAGTCTACTCCTCTACTACGGACCTCTCGTGGACGCAATCAACGCAGTTCAAAGAGGATTTATTCACCAACTACTCTGGCGAATACAGGAACCTTTTACTCAAGGCAATAAAGGATAAGCAAACTAATTTTCTTCATCTACTATTGGTACCGACACCATCATCCCTCACGCTGATGTGCAACCCCAACGTGACGGCCCACGACATCTACCAGGAGTATCTGGGACCTACAGGCTCTGCAGCTCAACAGGAGGCTCTCTGGAATCAATTGAGTACTCTCATCCCTCTCGAGGTATATGTTAATCATTTACCTATTTCGACTTCGATGCCTGGAGCACCTGGATCACTTCTTGGATTGCTACTTCCAGCCCCTGCAAGCACTCCAGTTACCGTGCGTCCATCGACTTTGATTGGTTCGACGCCAGCAATAGCCCTGGGAAGTATTCCTCCGGGACCTACACCGCTGACTCACCCATCAACGAGCCCCGCTGCTCCAGCTGCACCATCATCGGCTGCAACATCGCCCCCTGTAGTCACCCCATCGTTGGGCTTTACTCCAGTTACGATGCCGCGGGTGCAACAGCATTTTCCCCCATTGGTAGGGTACCTCCTATCACCCCTGTCGGTCCGTTTGCCCACCCTGGAAGTCTAGCAAGTGGAGCGACACCCCTGCCTCGGCGTGAACCGCATCCATCGCTGGCATCCATCTTGGCATCTCGCCCACCTGCCCCATGGGTCAATCGAGCACTGTCCATGACTGACCCAGCCTTCACGTCACCATTTCGACCGATAATTGGCTCTTTTGGACCAGACCGGCCTTCGCTCCATTGGCAGCAACTCCGACTGATTCGTCAGGTTCAACCCCCGCTACATTGACGCTGGCACGCCCAACGCCTCGCATCTCGCTGGGTACAACAATGCAAAGGTAGTAGAATCACACTGAGCCCTCTCTTCCCCATTGTGGAAGAAGCTTACTCGACCCTGCTCGCTGGTGGTACGAACCCCCCCGCGGAGGACCAAGGTGGAGCCCCTGTGACTGCAACAACAGGTAATGCAACAGTGGTGACTCCGGCTCTCGCGAGCTCGTCATCAAGCTCATGTTCAAGCTCGGCATCAAGCTCAACATCGAGCTCGTCTGCAGGTTCGTCACCTGATCCATATGACTCAGCCACCGGCCCCTTCGACGGAGAATGGCCCTCCTGGGACGGCTACACCATCCCCGCCATCCTCAGGCAATGAATCCCCGTCAGCATCGTCGGCAGGAAGAGTTCTGCGATCGTCCACCTTTGCAGGTATTCCACCCCGCACGTTGCACATGATGGCCCGAGTTCGGTCTCTCTTCATGTTGACCCGCCCGACCACCGCGCCGGAACTCATGACGTCGCTACTCAAGCCCGCGAACTTGCATTCAACTTACAGTTGAACAACTTGTCAATGCTGTTGGCATGCAACCGCATCATTGACACAGTAAGCAAGTGGGGAGACAAGACTGCAAAGGCCCTCATGGACGCGTATTGGACTCGGTACATCCGTGCCACTGACGAACGCACCCGCGTCTGGAGTATCATCCCGTACATGCTCATGGAGTATTTCATGGAGCTGTTCAAGGGACGACTGGACAAGGGAGACACGAAGCGACCAGCTATGCAAGCCCTCAAACTTCGACGAGGTATTTGACACAAACACATGAAATAGTTGCAGAAAAAAAAAGTGCAGACAGATAAGGAAAACAAAGCTGACAAGGACAAGGAAAACAAACATAAAAACACACGTTTTGTGCATGTTCAAGACAGCCAACATGTAAGCTAAGAGAAAACAAAGAAAACATGTATAGGATACATGTATTTCACAAGAGTGCCAAGTAGGGCAAACAGTAACAAGACAGAAACAGACTCACAGCGAAAACAAACACACCAATCATGCACACAAGCATTTTTCAATCACACAACATGCATACAACAACAATACACAAAAATTTACAATAAAACAACATGCAGGACCAACAAAAGGGACGAAAACAAAATGGCGGACAGCAACAGGAGGCAGCAACTTTATGCTGTCCGTTATAGGGGAAAAAAGCAAATGCACACACAAATTTCTTTGCAAAAGTGGACAAAAGTACTGACAAACACAGTATAGGACGTGACATATGAGAACACAAAACACAGCAATATATAATGTGTAGGCAACAGAAGGGAAGAAAAACAAGATGGTGGCAAGCATTTTCAAAAAAAAGCACGTAACACAAGCAAACACATGCAATTTTGCAAGCACAAAACAAAAAATTAGTAGGGAAGCGTATGGTATGGTGTGGGAAGACAGAATGTACAAAAACATTTGAATTTAGTACAGTAGACACAATAAAAACACAAAACAAAAATCACACAAACCGACTTTGCTCTCAACAAAAAAAAAATCAAAACCTTGTTTTGGACAAATCAATGCCCCTTCTGTGAATACGGCCCGGAGGGAATGTGGCAATTTGTGGATAAATGTACGCAATATACGCAAAATCCCGGAACAAACAACAAGTTTGCTGACGTCGTTAATTAAAACTACTAAAAAAATTTTCAAGCTAATTGAAATAATTTAAAAAGTATCATGCAAACTTTAATAATATCTAATTCTATTAAAATCAATTCAGCAGCGCACTTAAATTTAGTTTTGATGTTTAAAATTACATATGTTTCACATAAGTAGGATGATAAAGTAACATACTTGAGCTAATTTCCAGCCTTGTAGCACTTACTTTGCAAATGAAACATCGATTTTTCTCATTTTTTCCACTTCTCTCAGTGTCAGTATTTCAATTGCGTGATGCTCAGTCAGTTTACATTTTAGCGAAAAGTGATTTGGTACAGATGTTTATTGAGACGTACTGTGTCGAATTCTCGACTTGCTTCATAAGAAAATAATTGTGAAGACTCATGATAGAACTAGAAGCGAATTGAAGACCCTTCCCAACTACTTTTTCCCAATTACAAATTCCTTTTTTCCCCCGAAATTCCCTAAAGTCCCACCGATATTTTTCGGTGAAACCCTATTGAGCAAAACCATATTTTGTGGCGGTTTGCGTGAAGAAATTTTTCGAAAAAGTTATGCCGTGGTTTTTGTATGTATTTCGTACGTTTTCTTGGCGTTTGTAGCAAGATTAGCACTAATTTTAATTTGGATTTTATTATTCAAATAACATTGTTACTTTTTAATCATCAGCAAAATTCCTGCAGAAAAAAATAACTTAGAAAACATGTCAAACCTGACTAACGACCTCCGGACGACATATGATCTCACGTTTCTGTCCCCGTACGTGTAAGACACGTAATTTACTGTTTTCGAAAAAAAAATCATAGCGTTATTTGCAGTGGGAAAAAAAAAAGCATTTGGAACGTGACGAACTTTCGGGTACACACTCTGTCTTTTATATGTATACAGACATTGAACTTGAGGAGTGAAAGTACAACTAAGAAAGTGTTCACGATGACTGCAACACAACTTAAGTGTTCATGAAAATAAGGCAAAGTGTTCACTGATGATACAGCTTGTAATGTATGCTTATGTACACTGTACGTTACGCATGTTATGCACTGTCATTTATACACACAACTACATACTGCATCCGCTTCACACCCGAAACCAGAAATTTGGGGTGGTGTACAGGACAGGAAATGAAACGAAAGGAAAGGGAAGGAAAGGAAAGGGAAGGGAGGGAAGGGAAGGGAAAGGAAGGGAAGGGAAGGAAAGGGGAAGGAACGGGAAGGAAAGGAAAGGAAAGAGAAAGGAAAAAAAGGAAACGAAAGGAAAGGAAAGGAAAGGAAAAGGAACAGACAGAAAAGGAAAGGAAAGGGAAGGAACGGGAAGAGAAAGGAAAGGAAAGGAAAAGGAAAAAGGGGGGGGGGGAAAGGGAAATAAAGGAAAGGGAAGGAAAGGAAAGGGAAAGGAAAGGAAATGGAAAGGAAAGGAAAGGGAAAGGGAAAGGAAAGGAAAGGAAAAGAAAGGGAAGGGAAGGAAAGGGAAAGGAAAGGAAAGGGAAAGGAAAGGAACGGAAAGGAACGGAAAGGGAAGGGAAAGGAACGGAAAAGAAAGGGGAGGAAAGGGAAAGGAAAGGGAAAGGAAAGGAAAGGAACGGAAAAGAAAGGGAAGGAAAGGAAAGGAAAAGGAAAGGAAAGGAAAAGGAAGGGAAAGGAAAGGAAAGGGAAAGGAACGGAAAGGAAAAGGAAGGAAAGGAAAGGAACGGAAAGGGAAGGGAAAAGGAAAGGAAAGGAAGGGAAAGGGAAGGGAAAGGAAAGGAAAGGAAGGGAAGGGAAAGGAAAGGGAAGGAAAAGGAAGGGAAAGGGAAGGGAAGGGAAAGGAAAGGAAGGGAAAGGGAAAGGAAAGGCTCGAGTTCAGGGCCTGCTGTGACACGACTACTATCACAGTGTACGTATACTGTCATATCCCACACGGCTATTATCACAGTGTACTGTGATATCCTAAGAGAGAGAGAGAGAAAGAGATAGAGAGACAGAGAGAGAGAGAGAGAGACAGAGAGAGAGAGAGAAAGAGAGGAAAGAGAAGAGAAGAAAATAAAAGAAAACAACGGCTGTCATCACACTGTACTGTGGTATCCCACATCTTGCTGAGACTCCTAAGTCAGGTTATCTATGTATGTATGTATGTATGCGTGTATGTATGTATTATGTATGTATGTCTGTGACACGACTATTATCAAGTGTACGTATACTGTCATATCCCAACTGGCTATTATCACAGTGTACTGTGATCTCCTAAGAGAGAGAGAGAGAGAGAGAGAGAGAGAGAGAGAGAGAGAGAGAGAGAGAGAGAGAGAGAGAGGAGAGAGAGAGAGAGAGAAAAGATAAGAAAACAGAAGAGAAGAGAAGAGAAGAAAAGAAAAGAGAAGAAAAGAAAAGAAAAGAAAAGAAAGGCTGTCATCACAGTGTACTGTGATATACCATATCTTGCTGAGACTCCTATCCTAAGTCAGGTTATGTATGTATGTATGTATGTATGTATGTATGTATGTATGGATGGATGTATGTATGTAAGGCACAGAGATACACAAAACAAATTCAACAGTATGTATGTATGTATGTATGTATGTATGTATGTATGTATGTATGTATGTATGTATGTATGTATGTATGTATGTATGGCACAGAGATACACAAAACAAATTCAACAGTATGTATGTATGTATGTATGTATGTATGTATGTGTGTATGTACGTAAGGCACAGAGATACACAAACAATTTCAAAAGACCTTGAGAGAAAATCTACTTTTATCTATCTATCTATCTATCTATCTATCAGAATTATCTATCTATCTATATATTTTTCTCTATCTCTATCTCTATCGCTATCTATCTACCTATCTACCTATCTCTCATTTATCTATCTATCTATCTATCTATCTATCTATCTATCTATCTATCTATCCATCTATCTATCTATCTATGTATCTATCGACCACAGGTTGAAGCATGCTTAGCTTTTTACGTCTATCTATCTATCTCTATTTATCTATCGACCGGGTGAAGCATGTGTAGTTTTTACGTCTATCTCTCTATCTATCTATCTATCTATCTATCGACCACAGGTTGAAGCATGCGTAGCTTTTTACGTCTATCTATCTATCTATCTATCTATCTATCTATCGACCACAGGATGAAGCATGCGTAGCTTTTTACGTCTATCTATCTATCTATCTATCTATCTTTCTCTCTATCTATCTTTCTCTATCTATCTATCTATCTATCTATCTATCTATCTATCTATCTATCTATCGACCACAGGTTGAAGCATGCGTAGCTTTTTACGTCTATCTATCTATGTATCTATCTATCTTTCTATCTATCTATCGACGACAGGTTGAAGCATGCGTAGCTTTTTACGTCTATCTATCTATCTATCTATCTATCTATCTATCTATCTCTATTTATCTATCGACCACAGGTTGAAGCATGCGTATCTTTTTACGTCTATCTATCTATCTATCTATCTCTCTATCTATCTATCTATCGACCACAGGTTGAAGCATGCGTAGCTTTTTACGTCTATCTATCTATCTATCTATCTATCTATCTATCTATCTATCGGACCACAGGTTGAAGCTTGCGTAGCTTTTTACGTCTATCTATCTATATTTATCTATCGACCACAGGTTGAAGCATGTGTAGTTTTTACGTCTATCTATCTATCTATCTATTGACCACAGGTTGAAGCATGCGTTGCTTACGTACGATCCAGTAAATAATACCTACCAATACCAACAATCAACATCAACAATCAAGTATATCAACATCAACAATAAACATGAACATATACATAAACATAAACATACACATACACATAAACATCCTTTTTACGTGCAATCCAGTAAATAATACCTAATAATAATAATAATAATAATAATAATAATAATAATAATAATAATAATAATAATAATAATAATAATAATAATAGTGCTTCTCTGTCAATGGCTGATGCAAATCTGCACATGCGCCTCCATCGTCTCACCCGTGAGGGGAGTACGAAGAATTGACGATAGGCTCTAATGACACCCCCGCACGGGCAGTTCCAACACTTCCAGACGGGCCGGTATGTTCAATGAAAATACTGGTGGCACCGACGGGAATCGAACTGGCGACAGGGCCCAGATGGTAGAACTTGACCACTGGGCTATCACGGTGTCCATAATAATAATAATAATAATAATAATAATAATAATAATAATAATAATAATAATAATAATAATAATGATAATAATGATAATAATAGTGCTTCTCTGTCAATGGCTGATGCATTTCTGCACATGCGCCTCCATCGTCTCACCCGTGAGGGGAGTACGAAGAATTGACGATAGGCTCTAATGACACCCCCGCAAGGACAGTTCCAACACTTCCAGACGGACCGGTATGTTCAATGAAAATACTGGTCCGGACGGACCGGTATGTTCAATGAAAATACTGGTGGCACCGACGGGAATCGAACTGGCGACAGGGCCCAGATGGTAGAACTTGACCACTGGGCTATCACGGTGTCCATAATAATAATAATAATAATAATAATAATAATAATAATAATAATAATAATAATAATAATAATAATAATAATAATAATAATAATAATAATGATAGTGCTTCTCTGTCAATGGCGAATGCATTTCTGCACATGCGCCTCCATCGTCTCACCCGCGAGGGGAGTACGAAGATTTGACGATAGGCTCTACTGACACCCCCGCAAGGCAGCTCCAAGCCTTCCAGACAGACCACTATTTTCAAAGAAAATATCCTTTGAAAATACTGGCCCCGACGGGAATCGAACTGGCGACAGGTCCCAGATGGTAGACCTTAACCACTGGTCTATCGCGGTGCCACTTAATAATAATAATAATAATAATAATAATAATAATAATAATAATAATAATAATAATAGTGCTTCTCTGTCAATGGCTGATGCATTTCTGCACATGCGCCTCCATCGTCTCACCCGTGAGGGGAGTACGAAGAATAGACGATAAGCTCTAATGACACCCCCGCAAGGGCAGTTCCAACACTTCCAGACGGGCCGGTATGTTCAATGAAAATACTGGTCCAGAAATAGACCGGTATGTTCAATGAAAATACTGGTGGCACCGACGGGAATCGAACTCAGGGCCCAGATGGTAGAACTTGACCACTGGGAATAATAATAATAATAATGATAATAATAATAATAATAATAATAATAATAATAATAATAATAATAATAATAATATATTGATCTGTCATGGCTGAGCCCGAGGGCCATGCGCCTCCATCCCTCGACCCAACAGGGACTACAGTGAGTATGTTGGGGAGGGAAGAGTGACTCTAACCATCCTGCATAGAAGGCCCCAAAAGGAAGTCCCTACTACCCGCACAGTGTCGGGTACCTTGCAGGAAATCAACTACAAATGATTGATCTTCCCCGCGTGAGAGCTCCACGAGACTGGGTAGGTCCCGCATGGAGGTACTCACAGGGGTAGCAGACATTTCATGCGGTCTGCCAGCGCATGAGGACGTTTTGTGGTAAGTATCTGGGACGCCTCGAAACCCGTCACCACCCCTAGATCGCGGAATGTAAATACCCCTTTGATCCCACGTGGTGTATGTCTTATAAAAAATAACACAACGACATGGCCTCGGAACCAACACAACAACATAGCCTCGGAACCCACATCGACATAGCCTCGGAACCCACACAACAACAAAGCCTCGGAACCAACACAACATAGCCTCGGAACCAACACAACAACATAGCCTCGGAGCCAACACAACGACATAGCCTCGAAACCAGTGGGAAGAGGCCCAACCACCTCCTCTTCCCGTGGGGTGCCATACTGTGCACCCTCCATAATAATAATAATAATAATAATAATAGTGCTTCTCTGTCAATGGCTGATGCATTTCTGCACATGCGCCTCCATCGTCTCACCCGTGAGGGGAGTACGAAGAATTGACGATAAGCTCTAATGACACCCCCGCAAGGGCAGTTCCAACACTTCCAGGCGGGCCTGTATGTTCAATGAAAATACTGGTCCAGAAATAGACCGGTATGTTCAATGAAAATACTGGTGGCACCGACGGGAATCGAACTGGCGACAGGGCCCAGATGGTAGAACTTGACCACTGGGCTATCACGGTGTCCATAATAATAATGATAATAATAATAATAATAATAATAATAATAATAATAATAATAATGATAATAATAGTGCTTCTCTGTCAATGGCTGATGCATTTCTGCACATGCGCCTCCATCGTCTCACCCGTGAGGGGAGTACGAAGAATTGACGATAAGCTCTAATGACACCCCCGCAAGGGCAGTTCCAACACTTCCAGACGGGCCGGTATGTTCAATGAAAATACTGGTCCAGACGGATCGGTATGTTCAATGAAAATACTGGTGGCACCGACGGGAATCGAACTGGCGACAGGGCTCAGATGGTAGAACTTGACCACTGGGCTATCACGGTGTCAATAATAATAATAATAATAATAATAATAATAATAATAATAATAATAATAATAATAATAATAATAATAATAATAATAATAATAATAGTATAAATAATAATAATAATAATAATGATAATGATAATAATAATAATAATAATAATAATAATAATAATAATAGTGTATCTCCTGCCAATTGCTGAGCCAAAAGGCCATGTGCATCCAGTCCTCCATTCCATAAGGAAAGTCTCCACACCAATCGGTGGAATAAAGGAAGTGACGGCATAGAACATTACTCTAGGAGCTTTATACCAATCAGCCCATGGAAAGGACCGATGGCCTATGTACTCCCTAATAATAATAATAATAATAATAATAATAATAATAATAATAATAATAATAATAATAATAATAATGATAATAATAATAAT
>WBZZ01004471.1:0-30000 GCA_019918135.1 Paulinella micropora
TTGAGCTAATAAGTGTGTAAATTATTGAAATTTTATGTCTTACAACTCCCTGTAAATTAAAACCGAAGTTGCGAGTGAGAAACAGTATATTATTGTTTCAACAACAATCACTGACTGTACCTATTAGAGTAAAAAAATTAATAATTCTGATAAATGGAGAAGTTCTCGACGTTTTATTTTCCACCTTTTTTCAAAGTCGTGAAAAACGCGGACCAGAAAAGTTGAACTTTCAATTGTGAGTTTAGATACAACCCCAAGGGGTAATTACACAACGAACTCTTAATAAATACCTCTATGGCTGCATTAAGTCCTGACTCCCTGAGAGCAGGTGAAATACCAATAAATATAGTATTAATATTTAATAATAGCGGCCCCCGGAGCGGTCACTTTGTTTATTTACGTAGATTTCTACTTGTTGCCGCCCAGACTCCCGTCTTGGTATCAGACTGAGCACTTTAACGACCAGCCAAAACGTGACCACTACCGTTGACATTTTGTGCTTTGACCGGCCAGTTTGATTCTCCTCTGCACGACGTTTCGACTTCACCAACTAGTTTTCGATTTCGTTCAGGAATGACTTCACTTGAAACGATTTAATTAAAGTTTTTCAACGTGACTACAATTATCATTTTCCCCCTCGCAATTGCCTTTTCCACCGATTTCCAGAAAAACGCACGTTACGGTAAATCAAGTTTGTGGACACGCAGTCAAGAGAACGAAAAATAATATTTACCTCACAATCCATACGTTTCATTGCTGTTGACATTCAAGACAACAAAAAAAATTGATTTTTCTGTTTTGGTTGGAATTTCAGCTTTGGTTGGAATTTTGATTTTGGGTGAAAATTTGAATTTTTCAAATTAACTGCTATATTCGTCCGCAAAATATCGTAAATTTTCGCGAAATGTTACCGTTAAATTTGAAAATTTGAATTTTTGTCACAAAAATGAAAAACTGTCACAAAAATGAAAATCTGACACAAAAATGAAAAACTAATTTTTGTTGTTGTCTTGAATGTCAACAGCAATACATCATGACTGTGGAAGACTTTTCCCAAAAGAAAATCAGTCTCGGACACTTGAACCCATTGTTACTACCGACCAATAGGTTGTATTAATACGGTAACGGACCGATTCAGTATGACCCGGCCGGTCTGTAGGATGCGTGTCGGTAGAGCCATCCCTTCAGGACGCGCCGGGCTGTATTGTTCTGTCTGTGCCTTTTCAATAAAGCTTGTGGTACGACTCTCTCTGATGTGATCGTGACTGAGCTTGAACCGGTCCGTGGACGGCTTGCTACCTCTGTGCAGGAACAGTATTTAGATATATGTTCTAACAGGTTATGGAGCCTTGGTTAGCTAAGCTAGAGAACGGTTCCCGCAGTTTGAAAGACCGTCCTGTAGAGTCTACTTCTGCGAAACCAAAAACAGCTTATGTGTTGAGACACATATGGCTCGGCATATTGCTGACTCGGGTTCCCCCCGTCTACGGTGAAGACCCTCACCAGTCTCTCACCCGATAGGGCTATTGCGGTTCGTCCGCGCTAACAACTAGCTGGTTTGTGTGCGGAAGGCTGCCACTAGCGAACCACTAGGTGATGTGCGGAAGGGTGCACCTAGTGCCACAAGAGCGAGCATAGCTAGACCGTGACTGTGAGCTAGCTAGGAGGCTATTATAGACGATAGCCTGCCCTGTCACGCAGTGCTTGGACCTCGTTGTGGGTGGGAGACCGAGGGTCTTGCCACAGTTGGGTCTGGTCGTGCCATGAAGACTCAACATCAAATATTTAAATCTGGTGTGTGTGCGGAAGGCTACCACCAGTCTGGTGTGTGTGCGGAAGGCTACCACCAGCCAGAGTAGTGGACGTGCGGAAGGCTGCCACTGCTATTTAGATATAGCTACCCCCCTTTCTGGCCCTCTTTCTCGGCCTTCTTTCTATCTATCTATCTATCTATCTCTATTGATTGTTTTGCCTCTTTAGGTAGACTTATCATTCTTTATA
Source organism: Paulinella micropora (assembly GCA_019918135.1). Lineage (NCBI taxonomy): Eukaryota > Cercozoa > Imbricatea > Euglyphida > Paulinellidae > Paulinella > Paulinella micropora. The sequence goes on from WBZZ01004471.1 coordinate 2,002, forward strand.
GTGCGTAGTCTTAGGTTGTATCGCTTGCACATCTACTTCGCACTTGTACCTACACTACTCATTATTTATCATCTATTCACATATCCTGCTTTGATATCCTTCTTTACTATTTTCACCCAATATGGTGTGTGTGAGAGAGGTTGTCTCTGTGTGTTCTCTTCTCTAGTCTAGCCTGAGGTTTGGTTCTTTTTAGAGTCTGTACTGAGGGATTGGAGAGGATTGATATGTGTTTATGTATTATAAATATTAGGAGTGTCAGGGTGAGCGAGGATTGATTGCTTGCTTGTTTGCTAAGCAGCTTGCTTGCTTGCTTGCTTACCTGCTTGTATCTTGTATGCTTGTATGCTTGCTTGTTTACTTACTTGCTTGCTTGCTTGCCTGCTTACTTGCTTGCTTACTTACTTGTTTGCTTGCATGCTTGGTTGCTTGCTTGCTTGGTGAGCAAGGGTAGGGTAATGTCTTTTCGTACATAGCAACGTTACGTCATTTTGCGAGTCATTGGTTGGTATTTTCTCGTAATGACTATTAGGCATGATGCGCTGCGTGCCTCTATTGCTATGCTTCTACTGCATTCTGTTCTTTGGGCTTATTGTTTAGTTGTACATGCCTTGATGTGATAGTCAGTTGTATCTTTTTCTTACCACGATCACTGCCCCAAGCTACTGCTTTTGTGTCTTGTGTCAGTGTGGTATTCACTGTGGGACATGTGTGCTTAAGGTTAGCCAATTACAGTTGTAGTTCTTTGTTTTGGATGATTGTTGTCTTGTCTACACTCACTGAATTATTGTTGTGCTTGCGCGAATAAGGACAACTAACAGTGCTGTTTTACTCTTGTAGTTAGTATAGTATCTTGCATGATTGTCTACTTACTTGTCTATGTCATGTACTTACTTGATGGCTTGTTTCTGCTGGTTGACTACCTGCACGATTACTTACTTGCCTGTTCGCATACTCACTAGTTAGTGCTTACTTGATGGTTTGTTTCTGCTCATTTGTTTACTTGCATGATTTCTAACTTGCTTGTCTGTTTATATAACATGAGTAGCAGAGTAGGTGAGTGAGGTGTTTGCAGATAACGTGACGACTAGATGAAGTTGGGGACGTTAGTAGTGGATACTTATGTTCATGTTTTATTCCGTCTGTATCGTCCATCCGTTTTTGTCACCCACTACATTTCTCCTCTGTGCTACGTTTGATATACTGTGTACGAGTTATGTAGGGTGGCGATGTCTCATGCGACATTGATGTGTACTTATGACGTTGAACTACTTTGTATTCATTTGTGTAATCCAATTGTTGTTACATACTTACATCTTTTGTCTTCGTTTTGTCTATCATCTGATGTTTGTCGATAACGTGACATCTCCCTTATTACTGTCTTTCTCTATTGCAGTATGGGGGATCAAGGAATAGGTGCTGTAGTGGAATGATATTGCGTGAAGTATTGGATGTTAGTTTTGGGTAGTGTAATGGACAGGTAGAAGTGGCTTGGACATAATGTGTACGTTGCCGTTATGCCTTTCTATCCTGTGATTGTCCTAAGTCTATCATCCATTCTTAACGCGTTGTCTTTATGTTTATCCTTATCCTAGTGCTATGTTACTATTAAAAAGAATTTTATGTGTGTGCTGCACATGAGCCACGTCATCGTACCTCTACCTTTGTTACTGTTATTTTTAATAATAATTCTCATTAAAGTATCTTTATTGATCATTCGAAGTACTCAGAAGGAGTAAGGTTTACTGACCGGTTTATTATACAATCCATCGATGTTACAGGCGGGGACCAGTGGTTATGAGCTGTCGCGGATCTCTCTTAAGGTACCGCAGCTACCCGCTCCATCCTCTGATGCTGCGCAGGACGCGCAGTCATTTGACAACTTTCGTTGGTCGACTCTTCAATTCTTGGTTGGACTAGACCCCAAGCTACTGCTGTGTGCAAGGGACGACAGTGCTCCGCTCTCACGGGCAGAGATGAAAGTCCTGTTACGTCCGCCCCCGTTGGCTGGATCGGCTGGGAGTTCTTCGTCATCATCTTCATCGTCGTCGTCAACTAGAACGACGACCACGACGACCACGACTGCGAGTGCGGTCGATGACCCGCATGCTGCTCAACAGGTTGCTGTGGCTGCCTTAGGAGCGGACCCATCATGGGCGGATCTAATGGATTGTTTACCCGACTCAGTACAAGTACAACTGGAGACCAAGTTCCAGGCTATATTGGCGGAGGCAACTCAGCGTAATTCAGAGGCAACGCTTGCTATACGACGTGCTGGCAACGAATGTCATGCTATGTGGAGCGCTCTATGCACTAGGTATGCACACCTTGGGGCCATCTCTGCCGCTGGATTGATCCACCAACACAACCGTGATCGGCTCACGCCGAACGAGAAGCCTCAAGTTTGGTTGGATCGGTACACATACAGGTACGCATTGATGGCGGAGCGCAAGCAGGTATTCTCAGACGAATACAAATGCATCAATTTGATTGAAAAGTTAGAGGCTGCTACTCATTTGCCGTTTCGGGATTTTGGTCGCACGTGCTACTTCAGTAAAGCCAGACGTCTCCAAACCCACCTTCGATCAATTAGCTGCAATGGCTCGTGAACAGTTCTTGGCTGTCGAAATGGTTACGGAGAATAAGCGGTCGAATAGTAGGCCTAATGCGACTTCGGGGGACTCTACACTGATGTATGCTCTAGGGGGGGAGTTCAAAGGCGAGTGTTTCAACTGCGGCAAACGTCATCGGGTCAGTAACTGTCGGCTGCGCTGCAGGAGGGCCGAATGTGCCAACAAGCCAGAACACCTTGGAGCAGAATGCACGGTTAGGGGTTCATCTCGTCGCAATGGCAAAGGAAATGGTCGACGACAGGGTCAAGACAATTCTTCCTCCACGGGCGGTGGAAAGAACAAGTCTGGCAGGAATGGCAACAACACTTCTCGAGGTAAGGGCAACCGTCATTCGAATGGATCTCAAGCTAATCTTGCTGCCGAGGACAACACCCCGGAGCCACTACGCCTGGGCCAACATAGCCGTCGAGGAGGTTGCTGACTACATGGACGGCAGCCATGGTGGACCTGCGTCATCGGACGACGGTGAATCGACACGAATGTCGGCGGTCGGGGGATTTGAAGGCTTCGATCATAAACATGGACCCCTTTATGGGGTCAGCACGTCTGGCCTCCGGTGGCGTGACATCATTGCTTCAACGCGATTTTGGCGTGTTGATTAGCGATGAGGAGCAGAAGGCTCCATCTACAAGCGACGAAGAGCAGAAGGCTCTATCTACCGACGACCGGGAGCATAAGGCTCCAACTAGTGACGACGGACGGGACGACAGCCCTATGCCAGGACTTGCTGGCACCAATAATGATTGTTTGTCAGACGGCGTTGATCCGGATATGCCGGAGCTCGGTGACTCCGACGATGGCAACGACGATGATGACGACGAACAGATTCCGTCTGCATTTTCAGGGGAGAGCTCGTCTGCTCGCACGAACGGGAATGATGCTGTTGTGTGCATGGCGTTCAGCCCCAGGACGCTCACCGACGTCGATGAACTGCTCGGCGAGGCGTTAGCTGATCCAGATGGGGGGGGGGGGGGGGGTGACGTGAAGGGCAGTGCTGCTTCGTCTTCGTCTTGGTCTTCTCGGTTGCGAGACCTACAGACACAGCATCGACAAATGCGAATTCGTCCACTCGTGGCATCGATGGTGCGGTAAACCCACATCAAGATTTTGTAACGTTTCCGACGTCTAGGCCATTGATAATCCCGTGGGAGTCTCTAACCGACGAACAAAAGGTCGATGAGAATGACTTCCAAACGAAGTTCAACATGTGCGTGTTTATGCAAAAGCTGCAACGAAAGACGGAGCCACCACAAGGTTTTCCTGTCCCGCCACGACATTGGCCCGCGGAGTGGCGCGTTGGTGCGTCCGGCAGCTACACTGTCCCTCGTCAAGACCCGTGGTACCCGAATGGTGTGCTGCAGATGAACGTTCCAAAGATGCTCTGGCTCAACAACTACAATGCGGAACAAGTCGCCGCTGAGGGTAAAGAGCCAGCATTGCTTTTGCCTTATGTGATTGGCACACTTAGACCGACTAAGAAGCTCAACGTGGAGGTGCCTGCGGATTTGTACACTAATGTGTTGCTCAACACATCTAACTCCCATCCTATGTTTCCAGGAGCACCGAACTACTGGGTTATGGATGTACATTTTTGTTTTCGTCATGCCTCCATTATGGAAATGGAGTATTGGTCACTTCGGTTGGGGTTCAACATAATCTCGTACAATTGGCAAACTACTGTCTGTCTGTGTAGATTTTGTGATCGACATCATACGAATCCGATGATCCCTGCATCGCGACCGCACGCCAACCCGAGCCCACCGAAGCACTGCGAGTACTGCGACTCAGTCGAGAACGTGCTCAACAATCATCGTCTGTGTGCTGGTTGTCAGTGGGTATTCTACTGTACGCGCACATGCAGGAAGAAGGATAAGTTCGCGCACGAGCATTTTTGCTCTTACGACGTTGATTCTGCCAACGCAAAGCTACGTTATCTGCAATCGCAGACGAAGCTACCAGCTTGTGGTATAGGCTCGACGAATGTGGACTACGCATGGTTTGCATATCAACGCATGACGCGCTACCAGATCCGGCAACGTGCCCCGGCGGAAACGATTCCGCAACTGCCACCTACCTATACCCAGTCTACGCTTCAACCGATATGGTGGCGGATTTATGGATTCCCTACTTTAGGTTGACCGCACCGAGGCGTGTCATCGACTCGTCGACACAAAGTGACGAACCGGAGGGCAAGGTGTTTGATCCATCATTGCAAACACGTGCGTTCTCAGCGACGCTGATTGATAGTACTGTTGCTACAGATGCGAATGAAAGCGGAGTTGCATTGCTGGTCAACGACGGCAACACACGTAATACTATCTTTGATCGGTCAGTAAACCTTACTCCTTCTGAGTACTTCGAATGATCAATAAAGATACTTGAATGAGAATTATTATTAAGAATAACAGTAACAAAGGTAGAGGTATGATGACGTGGCATTCTAGAAATAGAAATATGTTTAGTCATGAGTGATAAACATATTTCTATAACCGTAATATTAGAGTGATTATACTCTGTTCTGGAATGCTCTGGAAACCTTTGTTATTATTATCTGTAGTGCCGATAATTCCGGAATTAGTCAGAGTAAATTGGTAATATATTCTTAGTTTATAATTCCGGTTACTGGTGGCACTGTTACTAAATCTAACGGTTAATTGTGATATTCCAGTTCCATTGAGAGTAATCAACAATAGTAATAATATACTGTATAGTATGTTAACAAGTCCCCCCTCATCTTGGCCAACGTCGATCCAATAATGGGATCCAAGCCCTCGAGGCGGAAGCAACCTCCTGTTGTCGTAGACCGCCTGCCACGACGGCCTCACATCATCCTTTTGCGTCCACAAACAAAATATGTTGTGAACTGGGTAGTCTTGCTTCTGGTAGGCCTCATCGCAATACACCACCATCTTGCAACACCCACATCTCTTCTTCTTTCCAGGCAAGCTACACATCTCGCACTCCTCCGGCATATGGACACCTTTGTCAACAGGCTCGTTCTCCACCATGCGAACCACCCATTCTTCCCAATCGTCAGGTGCCATCCGTAGGTTGTACATCCATCGTCAGTACCGTAGCTCATCCAAACTTGCATTGTTGAAACAGGTACGGAAATCCGCGAAATTGACATTCCCATTTCTGGTATCCCCGGGCAAGACCGTCTCCGGTGGTCCAAGGTACATGAACGGTGCAGGCGTCGCCATGAACGCATACAGCCTTCTGCCGTCACGCCCCTTTCGCTCCGCACCAACTTCCCTTAGACCTCCCCCATCCGCCGCAGGTGTCAGATAAGCATCATCCATCGTTCGTGGCACCACCATCTTGTCGTTGCTGGGTCTGACCGACGCCAAACAAGACACACCCGGCTGACGCGTAGCCCCGCCTTTGCATTTTTCGCCCCCCTTCTTCCGGTTGGTATCCTTGACTGGAGGCGCACTGGTTCTGGTCGCCGTTTGACTCGCCCCCCCCCCCCCCGTCACTCTTCTGAGCTCCCGTCGGGGGCAGTTTCCTCCGGTACCTTTCCTTCAAGGTAGAGCATCGTCGCCCTTGATGTTCGTGGCCAGGGATCCTACAAGGCTGCGTGCAGGTAAATTAAAGTACTTGTGCGGACGCCCACAGTTGTAACACTCAAGTTTCCTACGTAGGTCGCCCCCATCCTTGCCCCGCGCCGCCACCATCGCAATCTCCGCTTTATCATTCTGACGCAGAGACTCATTCGCCAGTACCCTCCTTTCGAAGAGTAACCGAAACTGATCCCACGTCCTCGACGGCGAAGACACCTGATCATCGAGGAACGGCCTCCATAGCTCTTTCTCCGAGCACTTGCTGAATGCAGTCTTGATAAACTGCATCCTTAGCGTCACACTAATAGGTTCCCCATGATCTTCAAGAAAATCGCAGTGAGTCTCGAAGTCGCTCATCTCAGCCATCATATCTTGCCATGGTCTATCGATACAGTAATCCAACAAACATTCCTGTCAAAGGGACTAGTCCCTTTTGCCTACTTTTTGCCTCAAACCTATGAGGCAAACATATGTGATCTTTTTGCTCAAAATTCATTTATTTATGACCCCGAAGCGTTCTGAATCAAAAGGATAAAGTTTGCAGTTGATATCTGATGTATAAGTCCACATTTGGAGGCAAAATGAGGCAGATTCAGAGGCAAATATTTTAGCCTCTGATTTGCCTCGTATTTGCCTCATAAAGATTTATGATTTTTCTTCTATTTTCAACTAAATATTGATTATTTTTCATGAAATATGATATTTAAATATAAATCATTAATTTTTCTTGCACAGGTGGCAACGTGACCAGAAAAATCAGGTGTTTTCCACCCCGCCGTCTTAGCACTAGGATATAATTATTAATAAACTATTTCTTCTTGCAATTTCAATACAAAATTGATTTAACTAAACTAAATATAATATTTTTAATTTTAAAATTAAAAAAAATTATTCTGGTGGCAATTTGACAGCAAAATCATGTATTTTTTCACAACATCCCACTTGAAATTCAGACATATATTTCTGCATGACTTAACTATTTTTCCTAAGTCAAAAATCACCAAAAATTCACGAAAGCGTGAGGAAAATACTTGCTTCAAGTTGCTAGATCGTTATTAAAACTAAATATAATATTTTAAAAATTATTTACTTGACTAATAATAACTTAGTCATCGGCCGAAAGTGACTTCCAGACTGTTCCTGACTTATCAGCACACACAAGATGACCTGGCCTACCTGGCATGTTCCCATCTCCTTCCTCACCGTCCCAAATGATACGCGTGAGTTCCGAGAAGCGCAGGACCTCCTTGAACCATTCCTGCTCTTCTTTCGTGCAATACTTATTAGCTAAAAACTGCACGTCCTTCACTATCTTTGGAGTTGCCCAGTCCACGTGGGGAAGCTTGGCGGGTCTGTCTAACACTATTCAAGATAAATGCTTAGACCGTTTCAAACACGCATCATTCGTTCCCAAAGATACTTCCGCTTGGTCATTAGCATCGTTCTTCAAACAGTTATTTATAGAGTGTCTCATTGAAAAACATAAACCTAAGTTCCATACACAAATTACTGAACCTAATATATTACGACACGTGAAATCTGGTCAAATACCATTTCATCATATCTTTAAGCATCAGATAAGTTCTAGCTCGGAATCATCGGATGACGAGCCACTTGTACCTCTCCAAAATCAACCTCATTCCGCGGCTCGAGTACGTGTACGCCGTACGTTTGCAAGGGTTTTTGCTTGTAGTGATGAGGAACGGGAAGCTCAAGGTTTGCGGGAGGAGGGTTGCAGATCTGACTTATCTGAATCTTCGTCTGAGGGTTGGCAGCCGCCGAACGCTTTGGGGGATTAGACTGACCAATATCTTTTGTTCAGGGATGATTGATTGGAATTGACGTTCTGTATGTTGACTGCCTTAGTAAATCCACTCCGCAAACATACATTTTTTTTTTAAAGCAACGTCTCAATAATAGTTTCAAAATTGTAATAATTAATTACATTAGAATTTAACAAATCAGTTGTGCACATTTGTATTAATATTATATCAATTTTTGTTGGATTTTGACTTAGGCGAAAATATTAATAAAAAAAAAAGAAAGCAGAGTAAAACTCGGGAGACTCGCCCCAAAAGCTTCAGGAAGTGGTTAGGTTGTACTTGGACAGAGCTAGAGGAAGAAATGAAGAGTAAGTGCTGTGAAAATCTAAAGTGTAACAAGTGGTTACAGCCTTTCGCTGCGGTAAAAGCTAGGACAGATTCTGTTCAGATGAAAAGAAGTAAGCTAGCTGCATGGGTGGCAGGGCAGATGATGCTTATGGAGAACCAGGATGGTGTTGTGGAATACAGATACAAAAATGCTAGGGTTTGTAGAAACATGTGGATGAGAGTGCACGGGATTGGAGAAAAAACCATGCGTAGGGCTAGAAAAGCGGTAGAGCAAGAGAATAAGTTTTTCAAGGACTATGGGAAGACAGATAGCCCTGTAGAAGACCTTGTCTTTACTTTGTTGCACCAGAAGTTTTTTGTTGACCAAGAACCAGAATCTGTGGCTGATGGCATTTTCCATCTGCAAGACACCATGGACTTCAATCGTGTCTATGCTTGGATCAAAGAGCAGTGGGGTCCTGCCAGACAAAAGCTGGTTTTTGCTAGCCTCCCCCCCCCCCCCCCCAGAGGGCCCCGGTGAAAGCACGGTTCGTAAGGTCTGGCGCGCCGAGTTCAGCAAGGTTAAGCCCATCAGAAAGGGTTGAAAACACAGGTTTGAGTACACAGCTGTTTTGGTGTCACATTGTCCGCAAGAAATGGAAAAAACAGATAGAAACTAATGGAATGGTCACAAAGCACTCACACAGTAAACAGGATCAAAAATTCTATGTCATGCGCTATCTTGGATACAACACCACCCTCATGAGCACTAATTTTGCACAAGCACTCTTTAAACTAATGCTAGGCTTAAAAAAAAAACAAAGAATCGTATTGCCTTTTGCTTCTCAAAAGTGAGTACGATTGGGAAAAATACTTTGAGGACTGTATGAACACATCTTTCAAATATTTTCAGAGACCCCTCGCCTGGCAGTATCAGGCAGGCAACAGTGAGAACGGTTTTTTGCCGCGAGTTCGAGTCAAAACCTGGGGCGACGCCCAAATGCACTGGCACGGAGTGAATGACGACCCCGATGGCGAGGATATATTGCCATATATCAAGGAACCAGGTAGTTATCCCAAACCTGAAAAGTGCCATGCTAACAGAGGGAGAGCGGATGTATGTGCCTAGAACTGCCTTTGTAAATTCAGGTAATGCACCCAGTCATCCTGCGTGGATGGGAGCACGGCTGCTTTCGGAAAATGAAAAGGTACTTCACGAATTTGACAACCCCAATCGGGGGCCCGCACCCCATCTGCGAGTGACACAGCTGTTAGAGGAAGCTAAGACAGCAGATAGCTTGAAGAAGGCGACAGCTAGAGAGTTGAAGTCGTGGCTAGCTCAGAATAGTCAAAGGATCAGCGGAAACAAGACAGTTCTGATTGAGCGTGTTCTTTCTTTTCTTAACGATGATGGACGAGCTGGTAGGTCGGAAGGCGAGCAGCAGCACAGGTCAGGTCGCGGACGGGGCGGCCGCGGACGGGCGCGTGATGGCGCGCGATCTAGGAAGAGGAGGAGAACGGACGCAGAGGAACCACTCGAACACGAAGAGGCTCAAATCCGTGTTCTTGACAAACTGCCGGAGGATTTGTGGGGAGTACCTGCTGATAGACAGGCTGCAGAGGACGCAGCCGCACCAAAAACCCCAACAAGATACACCAGATTGATATGGTAAAAGCTTATACAAATGCTTCGTTAGGTAATCTAGGGGAAATGTCGTCATACTTCAATGAGTACCCAACAGCCCCTCGCAACATAATTAATATAAACCAAAATATGACACAAGAATACTACAATAAGGTCAAACCTCTACACTGTTATGCGGTTTTTGATTACGACCAGAAGCACCTCAAAGTTCCAACTTTCTTCAACGGCTACACCACAAAAGGAACACAATGCCAACCCATACCCGCATTGTTGTATATGTTTGACCAAGGAGTTAAGATATTTATTAAGAGATTATATGTAGCAGACAACCACTTCAACCCATTTGAAACCTTCTCAGAACACATAACAAATATGCAAGATTACTACTTTGATAAGCCTGGCTATGAACACGACACCTTAGCCAAAGCAACCAACTTACTGGTAGGCTCTCTGAACAAGAACATACACCGAACTCAGCAAGTCTCTACCATTTCAAAATCATACAACGAGCGAATACACTTTATGATGAAAGAAAAAGGATATAGGTTATTGTTCCTGAAACGAGTTAAATACGACAAAAGTAAGTATGCCGAAATGAAGGACGACCTACTACCAGAGCGAATGATATACACATACCAAGATACAAACCCAACAGATAACATATTTCAAATGTCTCATTTAACTGGCTATGTGCCAGCATACCAAAAGATAGTTCTTCATAACCAAATGTTAAAGCTTGTAAATACTGGGCGGACTTTGTTATATTCTACTATTCCTACAACGTTTCCAGATTGGTCCGTCATTGAATAGAAATCCTTTCGTTGTAATTCCATTTGGGTTGGATGCTGTTGAGTTCTTCCTGTAATATCCATTTGTTCTCGTATTGGTTCGTAGATATTTTTACATTGCTGGCTTCGTGATTAGTAGCATATTGGGGTCGTGGCTCTGGTATGTTTTCGTTAATATCGTATAATAGCTCAATAGATTTAATGTGTTGGATACAAATGTCTTTTTGTTTTCCTTGTATTAATGTGGCGTGATAATCGTTGCATCTGATTATTATCTGTTTTGGGTAATCCTTAGTAGATGCTCGCCACAGTATATTCATACCATCAAATACATAAATCCTACATCGGATGAAGTCTTCCATTTCGTCAATGTCCTTTGCTGTGGCATATTTGATATCCTTAAAGCGGTCTAGTATAATATGGTCTCGTTTTCGTTTTCTATTGTTTGGGTTTGGAAAGTCTTTCATAATACATTCTAGCACACAGTTTATTTCACCCTGTGCCATTGGTATGACAGCATTATTTTGCGGATGAACTTGGTCAATGGTAATGACTTTAAGGTCTTTGTCTTCTCTTTGTTCGTAAAACCTTGCTTGCCGTTCTACAAAGTTTCTAACCGCATTGATTGACCGCTTTAATTCGTTAGCTCTGTATATTCCTCTGACTGGTCCGTGATATCCTTCATAATCCAGATGGACTAGATAACTTGTATTTGGGTTTAGCTGTTGGAGCTGAGCTTCCCATCCTGGGGCATACGGTATAACGAGTGAGTTATTTCTGCAGACTAGTTCGGGATGACCACCCGTTAGTCTGTTTATAAGTCGCAGTGCGGTTGGAGTTGTAATGAGATACCATCTTCTTTTGCCTCTTTCTCTGATGTAGTCTCCTCGTTGCTCAATATTGTAGAGCGGAAATAGTTCTGGTTGGTATTGGTCCATTGTATATAGATAGGCAGGATAAATTTTTTGAAAAATAATTATTTAATGCTTTACATATATATGTATTATTTATTTAGATGTAAAATATTTTACCGATAAAAAAAATTGTTGATTAATTTGACTAACTCAGTCTGCGCCTGCACCGCCCAAGAGAGCGCCGACCACGGCTGCGCGCAGCTGTCCGCCGCGGCCGGCCGGTACCAGTGCTTCAAGCAGACCCGGCAGGGCGCGACGTTCTCGCGCTTCTGCGTCGACAGCCAGCAGTGCCTGCAGCCCGGGGACGTGACCTGCCTGCAGGGGCAGGTGCGCTGCTTGGCCGCCCGCGGCGGCGGCCTGTACGGCGCCCACTGTGACACGCCGTGCCCGGACGGCACGCAGTGCACGCCGCTGGTCGGCAACGCGGGCGCGGGCAACTGCTCCGCCCTCCCTTCGGCGCTGGGCGGCAGCCTGATCGGCGACACGCCCAACACGGCGAGCTGCTGGGACGAGGCGCTGACGCAGGCCGTGCTGGCCGGGGCGGCGGAGAAGTTCGCGCGGACGTTCCGGTCCGGTTACGAGGGCGCCGCCAAGCTGCAGGAGGTGCTCAAGGGGGCGGCCGCGGTACGCAACGCGGCGTTCGGCGCGCTGGACAACCGCAGCCGCGCCCTCAACGCCACGCTCGCGTCCCTGGTCCTGCAGCAGGCCACGCTGCGCGACCAGGAGCAGCGGCTGGCGGGGGACCTGAACGCGTCGGTGCGGCGGGCGGCCGACGCCATGCGCGAGTACCAGGACCGGCAGGGCGAGCTAGCCGGCCAGTTTGAAGTGCAGACCCAAGGGGTCCTGCAACGCCTCGACAACTACAACGACAACCTAGCGGCGGACGTGCAGGCGCTGCAAGCCCTGCTGCGGCAGCTGGGGCGGGTCGGCACGGAGCAGGCCGCGCTGCTGGGCGAGTACACCGTGGACCTGGCGGGGCTCGTGGACCTGGCGCGCGCGACGCTGGCCGAGATCCGCGAACTGCAGGTGCGCGAGCGCAACCGCCGCGCCCTGGCGCGGGCCCTGTTCGACTACGCCGCCCTCGCGCTGCGGCAGTACGGCACGCAGCTCTTCGCCGAGGGAGGCAGCGCGCCCCGCGGCTCGGCGTGGTTCGCGGAGCGGGAGGACGCGTGCTGGTTCCGCTTCACCGTGGTGCTGCAGTTTGCGCAGAGCCAGCTCGGCGGCCTGCTGACCGAGTCCCGCAACTTCTCGGCCTGGGCCCTCGAGGACCCCGAGGTCCGGCTGCAGTACCAGACCTACGCGCCGAGCGCAGCGGAGCGGCGGCCGCCGGGCGGCGGGGCGGCCCGGTCGCTCGAAGAGTACTGGAGCCTGCCGGGGCTCACGGGGGGCGGCGTGTTCTCCCGCTACGCCGCCGAGGTCGCCCGGGTGTCCGCCCTGCCGCTGCAGTGGCTGGTGCTGGGCACGGTCCGCTTCTTCTATCACCCTCACGGGCACGACGCCGCAGCCCAAGCGGCCGGAACTCATCCGGCGTTTTCAGCACGACCCGCGCTGCAAGACACCATGGACTTCAATCGTGTCTATGCTTGGATCAAAGAGCAGTGGGGTCCTGCCAGACAAAAGCTGGTTTTTGCTAGCCTCCCCCCCCCCCCCAGAGGGCCCCGGTGAAAGCACGGTTCGTAAGGTCTGGCGCGCCGAGTTCAGCAAGGTTAAGCCCATCAGAAAGGGTTGAAAACACAGGTTTGAGTACACAGCTGTTTTGGTGTCACATTGTCCGCAAGAAATGGAAAAAACAGATAGAAACTAATGGAATGGTCACAAAGCACTCACACAGTAAACAGGATCAAAAATTCTATGTCATGCGCTATCTTGGATACAACACCACCCTCATGAGCACTAATTTTGCACAAGCACTCTTTAAACTAATGCTAGGCTTAAAAAAAAAACAAAGAATCGTATTGCCTTTTGCTTCTCAAAAGTGAGTACGATTGGGAAAAATACTTTGAGGACTGTATGAACACATCTTTCAAATATTTTCAGAGACCCCTCGCCTGGCAGTATCAGGCAGGCAACAGTGAGAACGGTTTTTTGCCGCGAGTTCGAGTCAAAACCTGGGGCGACGCCCAAATGCACTGGCACGGAGTGAATGACGACCCCGATGGCGAGGATATATTGCCATATATCAAGGAACCAGGTAGTTATCCCAAACCTGAAAAGTGCCATGCTAACAGAGGGAGAGCGGATGTATGTGCCTAGAACTGCCTTTGTAAATTCAGGTAATGCACCCAGTCATCCTGCGTGGATGGGAGCACGGCTGCTTTCGGAAAATGAAAAGGTACTTCACGAATTTGACAACCCCAATCGGGGGCCCGCACCCCATCTGCGAGTGACACAGCTGTTAGAGGAAGCTAAGACAGCAGATAGCTTGAAGAAGGCGACAGCTAGAGAGTTGAAGTCGTGGCTAGCTCAGAATAGTCAAAGGATCAGCGGAAACAAGACAGTTCTGATTGAGCGTGTTCTTTCTTTTCTTAACGATGATGGACGAGCTGGTAGGTCGGAAGGCGAGCAGCAGCACAGGTCAGGTCGCGGACGGGGCGGCCGCGGACGGGCGCGTGATGGCGCGCGATCTAGGAAGAGGAGGAGAACGGACGCAGAGGAACCACTCGAACACGAAGAGGCTCAAATCCGTGTTCTTGACAAACTGCCGGAGGATTTGTGGGGAGTACCTGCTGATAGACAGGCTGCAGAGGACGCAGCCGCACCAAAAACCCCAACAAGATACACCAGATTGATATGGTAAAAGCTTATACAAATGCTTCGTTAGGTAATCTAGGGGAAATGTCGTCATACTTCAATGAGTACCCAACAGCCCCTCGCAACATAATTAATATAAACCAAAATATGACACAAGAATACTACAATAAGGTCAAACCTCTACACTGTTATGCGGTTTTTGATTACGACCAGAAGCACCTCAAAGTTCCAACTTTCTTCAACGGCTACACCACAAAAGGAACACAATGCCAACCCATACCCGCATTGTTGTATATGTTTGACCAAGGAGTTAAGATATTTATTAAGAGATTATATGTAGCAGACAACCACTTCAACCCATTTGAAACCTTCTCAGAACACATAACAAATATGCAAGATTACTACTTTGATAAGCCTGGCTATGAACACGACACCTTAGCCAAAGCAACCAACTTACTGGTAGGCTCTCTGAACAAGAACATACACCGAACTCAGCAAGTCTCTACCATTTCAAAATCATACAACGAGCGAATACACTTTATGATGAAAGAAAAAGGATATAGGTTATTGTTCCTGAAACGAGTTAAATACGACAAAAGTAAGTATGCCGAAATGAAGGACGACCTACTACCAGAGCGAATGATATACACATACCAAGATACAAACCCAACAGATAACATATTTCAAATGTCTCATTTAACTGGCTATGTGCCAGCATACCAAAAGATAGTTCTTCATAACCAAATGTTAAAGCTTGTAAATACTGGGCGGACTTTGTTATATTCTACTATTCCTACAACGTTTCCAGATTGGTCCGTCATTGAATAGAAATCCTTTCGTTGTAATTCCATTTGGGTTGGATGCTGTTGAGTTCTTCCTGTAATATCCATTTGTTCTCGTATTGGTTCGTAGATATTTTTACATTGCTGGCTTCGTGATTAGTAGCATATTGGGGTCGTGGCTCTGGTATGTTTTCGTTAATATCGTATAATAGCTCAATAGATTTAATGTGTTGGATACAAATGTCTTTTTGTTTTCCTTGTATTAATGTGGCGTGATAATCGTTGCATCTGATTATTATCTGTTTTGGGTAATCCTTAGTAGATGCTCGCCACAGTATATTCATACCATCAAATACATAAATCCTACATCGGATGAAGTCTTCCATTTCGTCAATGTCCTTTGCTGTGGCATATTTGATATCCTTAAAGCGGTCTAGTATAATATGGTCTCGTTTTCGTTTTCTATTGTTTGGGTTTGGAAAGTCTTTCATAATACATTCTAGCACACAGTTTATTTCACCCTGTGCCATTGGTATGACAGCATTATTTTGCGGATGAACTTGGTCAATGGTAATGACTTTAAGGTCTTTGTCTTCTCTTTGTTCGTAAAACCTTGCTTGCCGTTCTACAAAGTTTCTAACCGCATTGATTGACCGCTTTAATTCGTTAGCTCTGTATATTCCTCTGACTGGTCCGTGATATCCTTCATAATCCAGATGGACTAGATAACTTGTATTTGGGTTTAGCTGTTGGAGCTGAGCTTCCCATCCTGGGGCATACGGTATAACGAGTGAGTTATTTCTGCAGACTAGTTCGGGATGACCACCCGTTAGTCTGTTTATAAGTCGCAGTGCGGTTGGAGTTGTAATGAGATACCATCTTCTTTTGCCTCTTTCTCTGATGTAGTCTCCTCGTTGCTCAATATTGTAGAGCGGAAATAGTTCTGGTTGGTATTGGTCCATTGTATATAGATAGGCAGGATAAATTTTTTGAAAAATAATTATTTAATGCTTTACATATATATGTATTATTTATTTAGATGTAAAATATTTTACCGATAAAAAAAATTGTTGATTAATTTGACTAACTCAGTCTGCGCCTGCACCGCCCAAGAGAGCGCCGACCACGGCTGCGCGCAGCTGTCCGCCGCGGCCGGCCGGTACCAGTGCTTCAAGCAGACCCGGCAGGGCGCGACGTTCTCGCGCTTCTGCGTCGACAGCCAGCAGTGCCTGCAGCCCGGGGACGTGACCTGCCTGCAGGGGCAGGTGCGCTGCTTGGCCGCCCGCGGCGGCGGCCTGTACGGCGCCCACTGTGACACGCCGTGCCCGGACGGCACGCAGTGCACGCCGCTGGTCGGCAACGCGGGCGCGGGCAACTGCTCCGCCCTCCCTTCGGCGCTGGGCGGCAGCCTGATCGGCGACACGCCCAACACGGCGAGCTGCTGGGACGAGGCGCTGACGCAGGCCGTGCTGGCCGGGGCGGCGGAGAAGTTCGCGCGGACGTTCCGGTCCGGTTACGAGGGCGCCGCCAAGCTGCAGGAGGTGCTCAAGGGGGCGGCCGCGGTACGCAACGCGGCGTTCGGCGCGCTGGACAACCGCAGCCGCGCCCTCAACGCCACGCTCGCGTCCCTGGTCCTGCAGCAGGCCACGCTGCGCGACCAGGAGCAGCGGCTGGCGGGGGACCTGAACGCGTCGGTGCGGCGGGCGGCCGACGCCATGCGCGAGTACCAGGACCGGCAGGGCGAGCTAGCCGGCCAGTTTGAAGTGCAGACCCAAGGGGTCCTGCAACGCCTCGACAACTACAACGACAACCTAGCGGCGGACGTGCAGGCGCTGCAAGCCCTGCTGCGGCAGCTGGGGCGGGTCGGCACGGAGCAGGCCGCGCTGCTGGGCGAGTACACCGTGGACCTGGCGGGGCTCGTGGACCTGGCGCGCGCGACGCTGGCCGAGATCCGCGAACTGCAGGTGCGCGAGCGCAACCGCCGCGCCCTGGCGCGGGCCCTGTTCGACTACGCCGCCCTCGCGCTGCGGCAGTACGGCACGCAGCTCTTCGCCGAGGGAGGCAGCGCGCCCCGCGGCTCGGCGTGGTTCGCGGAGCGGGAGGACGCGTGCTGGTTCCGCTTCACCGTGGTGCTGCAGTTTGCGCAGAGCCAGCTCGGCGGCCTGCTGACCGAGTCCCGCAACTTCTCGGCCTGGGCCCTCGAGGACCCCGAGGTCCGGCTGCAGTACCAGACCTACGCGCCGAGCGCAGCGGAGCGGCGGCCGCCGGGCGGCGGGGCGGCCCGGTCGCTCGAAGAGTACTGGAGCCTGCCGGGGCTCACGGGGGGCGGCGTGTTCTCCCGCTACGCCGCCGAGGTCGCCCGGGTGTCCGCCCTGCCGCTGCAGTGGCTGGTGCTGGGCACGGTCCGCTTCTTCTATCACCCTCACGGGCACGACGCCGCAGCCCAAGCGGCCGGAACTCATCCGGCGTTTTCAGCACGACCCGCGCTGCCAGGCCGCGGTCCTGAGCATTCTGGCGGCGGGGCAGGGCGTGCACCTGACGGCCGCCAACCACGTCTTTTTCTTCCAGTTGACCTGGAACGGGGGGAACTTGCTGCAGGCCGAGAAGCGCGCGTGCCGCATGGGCCAGCGCCGGCACGTCGATATCAAATTGCTAGTGCTGGACTGTTTTATTGAGCGCCGGCAGCTGGAACTGAACCTGAGCAAGATCCGCAACCAGGCCTCCGTCCTCAACCAACAAGAGCTGGCCGCGCACGGGCTGGCGTGCGAGACGGAAACGTTCCGCGCCTCGCGGCGGCGCCGGCGCGGGGCTGCCGAGCCAGCGGCCGCGGCGCCGGCGCGGGGCTTCCGAGCCAGCGGCCGCGGCGCCCGAGCCAGCCGCGGCGCCCGAACAGCCCGGGCCGGCGGCCACCGCCACCACGTAGGCGGGGGAAGGGCGGAGCGGAGCAGGGGGGGGAGGGAGGGCACTGCTTTTTCGCGCTGGCCCCCCCCCCCCCCCCCCGGGAGCGGGCCACCCGGCGTGCCTCTCAGGTCTGGTGCCTGGCCTTTTTCTGGGGACGCGGCCCGTCCGGGCCCTGTGTGTCGGCCGCCCGGGAGCTCTTCTTCTGCTGCAGGTTGTCGAGCTTGGCTTTGAGCTTCTCGATGGATTCTGGCTTCAGGCGCCAGCAGCAGTGACAGGCCAGCGCGTAGAAAGCCAGGCTGCTGATGAGATGGCCCAAGTCACATGGAGCGTTCCGCTTGCCTTTGTCGTACTGCTGGCGGAACGCACCCGCTATGGTATTTCCCCCGGGCTTCGTTCTGTGTACGTAGCGCTCCATCCGCTCGAGGAAGCCTCCGGGGGTGGGCGTGTTAGTCCACTGCACGTCGGCCAGCAGGTGCAAGGCCTCGGCCAGGCCTACCGCTGCGCTGCCCCCCCCCCCCCCCCCCCCGACCTCCTTCGCTTCTGCCCTCAGCACCTTCACCGCTTCCTCGACAGGGCAGGAAAAGCCCTGCGGTGGCAACGAACCCTGGGCCGAGCCCTCCGGCACGCAAAGGACGCCTGCGTGCTCCATATCAATCAGCAGGTTAGCTACCGAGTTGGCCAACGTAAAGAGGTACAGGGCCAGCGCCCAGGCGGCATCACTGTGCCATCGAAGAGATTCTCTCCACGCCATGGCTTGGGCTAAAGGCACGGTCCACCTGTCGTACGGCTCTACGTCGATCAGCCTCACGACGGGGGCCTCTCCCTCCTGGACTTGCAACATATTATCAAACCTCAGGTCCAGGCAGCCGTAGGCTTTGTCTGTCCGTCTTTCGCAGCACCTGCACGTACCGAAGCAGGGTTCCGTGCACCGACTGCAGGACGCTGCGGTGCTCACTCTGTGTCTTCTGGGAGGCCAGCAGGGTGCTGACCATCTGGCCCAAGGGGAGGATATGCCGGATGAGATAGAACTTGCGCTCGACGGGCTCTTCGGCCGCAGGCGCATCGGCCTCGAGCCTTTCAGCCGCTAGCTTTGCAGCAAAGATCTTTTCAGAATATTGCAACCAGTACGGATACTGAAGTGAGAGCCACCGCTTGCTTGCGGGCTCAAACAGGGAGCCTTCCAGCCGCGGGATCTCGCGGCACGTATCCTTGTACTGAAGTTGCTCGACATTAAACGCACGCAGCTGTTGCATGAATGTGGCCACGTCGTACTCCACGGCCCACCCGTACAGCAAATGGCGGACGCCGACCTCTTCCGTGGCCAGCGCGTTGGCCCAGTCACGGCGGGCCGCTAGCTCGGCCTCGCTGAGGTACTCGTAGCCGGCTCGCACGACATAGGCAGTCGTCAGGCGAGTGACTACGTTGACGGACCCCGCACACACCCAGTCCTGGTCCCGGTCCTGGTCCCAGTCCTGGTCCTGAGTGCACTGGCACTCCTTGGTAGCTCTCGGGCAGGCCTCGTGCTCCTTTATCCGTGTTCTGAGCATAGCGTGCAGGGCGGCCAGCGGCCCCGGCGGACCGGCCAGCCCCCGGGCAGCGGGCGGCTCCTGGGCGGCGGACGACACCTGCTGCCACAGCCAGGCTAATTCGCCTGGGGGCTGGCCTGGCCTCGCCCCCTGGAGCCAGGCCGCCTTGCCCGGCAGTAGCTGGTGCGGCGGGTCGAGCGGGGCTGCCTCGCCCTGTCTACCGGCGGGTGACGAGGGCATACGGGACCAGGCGACGCGGGGGAGAAAGAGCTGGTGCGAGGGGCCTGCCCTGCCTGGTAGGGGGTTTGCCTCCAAGTACCCGAGCTCCCACGCCCCTGCCCCAACTGCACCCCTCTTTCCCCCCCCACCCCCCTTCCCAGGCGGGGGACGGGGGCGCGCGCCCCCCCGGCCCCTCCCCCTGCCCCCCTCCCTGTCCCCGGCCGGCGCGCGCCCCCCTCCCCACGGTGCCGCGGGCAGGGCCCGGCGGGGGATGCGCACACGCCCCCCCCCCCCCCCCCCCCGGCCTCCGGGACCAGCTCCCCGGGCGTAGGTGTATGCCTGGCGCCTGCCCCGGCACACTTCTGACGCGGGGCGGGGGTGCTGCCACCACCAGCGAATGGCAGCCAACCCGAGGGCCGGCCGCGGGGCGCAAGGGGGCGGGGAGCTCACTTGGCCCGGTACGAGCGACGGCGGCGGGCACCAGCCGCTCCCGGTGGTGTGCCGCCGGCTCGTCGCCAGCTACCTCCTGTGCGCCGTGGACCTGGCCGCGCTGGCCGTGGTGTGGGACTTGGCCCCCCACCAGGGCAGGGCACAGCCCCGCCACTCCTGGAGGCTGTCCCACCTGCTGGCTGCCTGGGAGCAGCCGGCGGCCGGCCGGCCGCCGCGGGGCCCGGTCGAAGTGGTGGTCGACGTGGACGAGGGATTGCGGCTGGCCAAGATCGCCTTCGTGGCTCCGCTCTCCGTGCTAGGGGCCGGCCTGGGCCTGGACATGCTGGCGCTGCACGTGGTGAGCGGCGCGCGGGGCTTCGACCTGGGCCGGAACCTCCGCGAGCCCCGCCCGGACGCGGTGACCGCGCCTACCTGCCAACTAGTCGAGCTGCGCGTCGAGGCGGACTGCCCGCGGCGGTTTGCCGCCGCGTGGAGCTTCCTCAGCCAGACCACGTTCCCCCGCTTGGAAACGCTGTGGCTAGCGTACGGCGGCCGGGACCGCCCCGCCGGCCTGTCGGAGCTTACCCTCGGCTTCCAGTGCCTGCGCTTCCCCCGCCTGCGCGTCCTGGTGCTGGGCCCGCTGCCGGCGGCCCTCACTGGCCAAGTGTGGGCCGACACGGACGTGGTCTTCCGGGATTACGCGTGGCCTGGTTCTAGCCTGGGCAGGCGGCCGGCCCGGTTCCGGGAGGAGCCAGCCCCTGGGCCTAAGTCACGCTAGCCTAGCTAGTCCGGTCCTAAAACCACCGTGGCGCGCTCCGGCAACCGGGGGGGGGGGGCACCCCCCTCTCCCCCCCCTCGGCACCCGACGCTTCTCCCTGCCGGCGCAAGCCCCGCGTCCACCTCGTTTCCTTCCCTCCTCGCTAGCCTCCCCCCTTACTCTCTCTCTCTCTCTCTCTCTCCGTCCCCCGCCCGGCCCGCCAGCCGGGGACCCGGCACCACCTGCCTACTGTGCCAAAGGCGGATCGTTTCGTGACAAGGGTACGAGCCAACCTGCGCTGACTATGGGAGCCGCCGGTTCCAGGCACGAAGAGGAGGAGTCGGGTGATCAGGCAACGGGCCCGGGGCCCGAAGCCCCCCGCCTGTCTGTCCACGACCTGCTGACCGGGCAAATCAACGAGGCTCCCTCGGAGCTGCTAGTCCAGCTACAATCTGCGATTCAGAGGAAGATAGCCGGACTGCTCCAGAAGAATGTATTTCCTTTACTGGAGCTGAATCCCGAGGACGTGTACTTCGGCGCGCCAGGCGAAGCCGAGCCTAGGGTCACTACCGGTGCAGGACCAAGTCCGACACAGTCCTCGCGGCAGCTGAACCGCCTGGTCTGCCAGATTATGCAATTTGAGGACGGCCGCCGGACTCAGGGCGCGCAATCTCTGTCTGTCGTGCAGGCCTGGGCTGTCCTTTTTTACCTCTGTGGGGCCTTTTGGGCGCGGCAAACCGAGCCCGCTAAGAGGCGGCGGCTGGAACGGCAATTGCGCCAGGCAGTGGCACGGGTCACGCCAGAGGGCCACGGGGCCAGCGAGAGGCAGTGGGCGCTGCTCAGCCGCGTCCGTAACAGGCTGTCTGCTTTGGAAATCGTGTTGGGGACAGCCGCAGCAGAGGAGAGGGCGGCGGCTGACCAGGAGGAGTCAGGCCTCCTCAGCCGCAGCCAGGTCGCGGTAAACGACGAGACGAAAGGTCCAAGCCGTAGTATCCCGTCTCAAGGAGGAGAACAGGAAACAGGCAACGAGCCCAGTCGACCGCCTGGCGGCCAAGCGGCGGCGCTCGTGGCGGCCGAGAACTTCCTGCGGGGGGCCAATCACGTCGTCGAAAGCCTGCCCGGCGGGCCGGCGGGCGCTATGATCTCGCTGCCCTCCTTGGAGGAAGGCAGCGCGAGCCCCGCGCACCAGGGTCTCGAGCGCGTGCAGGCCGCCCTCAGCCTGTGTCACGCAGTCGCCAAGTGCACCCACTGCGGGCGCCAGGTCGACACCCACACCGGCAAGGGGCACCGTCGTGAGTGAGGGAGAGAAGAAAAAGCGGGGGGGGGGGGGGGGGGGGGGCAGTGGGTGGCGGGGGGCAAACGCCGTGCGGCCAACCCTACGTGAGTCATTAAAAGTAACCGTCCTCGGCCGCCTGCTCGTCGTCCTCGTCCGGCGGCCCGGCCTCGGTCTGCCACCCCGCCGGCCCCGGCTGGTAGTCCGCCGGCCACCCCGCCGGCCCCGGGGGGGAGTCCGTGGAGGAGCGGGGCGGGGGCGCCCGTGCCTGGCCGCGCTGCGACGACGTGCGCGGCGCCGGCCGGCGGCGTGCCAGGGGCCAGGCGGCCGGACCCCGCTCCGGGCCCTGGCGCACGAGCTGGTAACCGCGCCGCCCCCCCGGCCAGCGCCGCCACGCGGCGCCGCAGTAGCAGCACGCTGAGGCTAGCGCGAGCGCCACGCCGACCCACAGCCACGCGGGCGGCGCGGGCCACCAGCACAGGACCCCCCAGGCCGACCGCCACTGGTCCGAGTGGAGGCGCGTGACGGGGCTCTGCGTCCAGGCCGCGGGGTCCAGCACCAGCACGGCCTCGGGCAGGCCCATGACCTGCCAAGTATGGGTCTCGTTCGCGAGGGGGGCGGGGTCCTGGACGCCGGCGAGCTGCGCCAGCGCGTCGGCCAGCGCGGCGCCCGGCAGGTCGGCGGGTTCACCCCAGAGCGACCGCCCCCAGCCCCGGCCCTGCAGGCGTGAGTGCAGGAACTGCAGCACGTTCTTTTTGTATTCTTCTATGTCTTGTGTATATTGTATTAATTTCTGTGCTTTGGCTCGCCGTTCTTCGTTTAATCTAGCTTTATTACGGTTAGTAGGCGAGAGATTTCTCATTATTCCTTTTTCTCCTTGCGTCTCCTTCATATATCTTTGGTCGTGGCATACCTCCTATGTCGGTAGATGTCTTATATATATGTAATATTATTTTTATAAATGTAAATAATTATTTAATAATACATACCATTTCTTCAGCCGATAACCCATATCGCATACACGATAAAGTCAATCTGTTCATATATGTTTGTAGTATATCACATATTAAATCAAAATTTGGACTATCGCTATCTAAGAAATCTCGGTTTATCCATTTAGATGGCACATTAAAAGCAATTTTATTTTTATATCTTTTTCAGAAATAGAAGACCTAGGAATGAAATGTAAATTAGGTGAGCTCACATTTTTACATATTGGACACACTAAATTATTTTCCAAATGGCACGGCACACAAGTCGCATATTGACACTTACAGCATCTTCTCAAAACATCAGCAGTATCAAAACAAATATTACAATGAAATTGCGGTTCATCTTTTAGTTTCTCTATCAATGCTAATGTTATGTGCTTATGTGATACGATATTTTCTCTTACTTGCTTATATTGTAATAAAATTGTAGAATTATGTTTTATGAAATCATTATGTTCGCATTTTACGGAATAATACAATATATCAGTCTTAACATCTTTGATGTCTTCTGGTTTATGAACTCTACGAACAACTCCAGCATATTTAAGCTCTTTGAATTTGTCTAGGACTAGCTTATTTAAATCGCTAGCACACTTGATTTGTTTTCTCTTGTTTGGCATCTTATATATATGTAATATTATTTTTATAAATGTAAAATATTAATTGAAACCAAACGGCACAAAAAGAAAAAGGTAATTTTTGATTTATGAGTGGGCCGATCCGCCAGATAGTAAATATTGTTGATAATTTTGATGAATGTCGCGGAGCTGATGCCGATGTTGCGGTTTTGGAGTAAAGTCGCAAAAGAGCGAAGTAGGGAAAAATGGGAAAACAGAAAATCACTTTTTTTGTTTTTTGGGCAGAGTGTCTTGAAAAAGTGTGCCCAAGTGCGACCCTATACTACCCGTGTAAAAAATGGGGATTTATGCTGTTATCTCTTTTATATGAACGAATATGGCAAAAATGGCGAACGATAGCAAAATTAAAAAGGGGGGGGGGGTGGGAGGCTTGTACTCACCCCCCCCCCCCGTCCCTCCTCGTTTTTAAATACAAATACAAATACAAATATATATAATTTATATATATATATATAT
Source organism: Paulinella micropora (assembly GCA_019918135.1). Classification (NCBI taxonomy): domain Eukaryota; phylum Cercozoa; class Imbricatea; order Euglyphida; family Paulinellidae; genus Paulinella; species Paulinella micropora. The sequence goes on from WBZZ01004471.1 coordinate 26,356, forward strand.
AATTTATATATATATAATATATATATATATATATATATATATATATATATATATATATGTATAAACATATATGTATAAATATATATGTATATACATATATATATATATATATATATATGTGTGTGTGTGTGTGTGTGTGAAGCATTGTGTTTCAAACAAAAGGATTTGGTCACACACACACATCACACACACACACATACATACATACATACACTTAAACACACACACACACATACACACACACACACACACTTTCTCTCTCTCTCTCTCTCTCTCTCTCTCTCTCTCTCTCTCTCACACACACACACACACACACATTAGATTTGAACATAAAAGCACCGAGTCTCATGTATGTGTATGTATGTGTAAATATGTATGTATGTATGTATGTATGTATGTATGCATAGGTATTTTGCCCACGCAGCTCCCACCAGTCAAGTCTTGATGTGAAGCAACAAGATCAACAACAACAACAACAACAACAACAACAACAACAACAACAATAACAGCAACAGTAGCCGCAACAGCAGGCGCCGTGATCATGCGGCGGGGATCGGGTTGAAAATCATCACGGTTCGTCGTCTTTGTTTTAAGGCTACTACCACGGACGGTAATCATCTACTACTATGTTTACTACGTTTACTTAATGTGCGGGCCTCATTCCTAATTAGGGTGAGCGTAGGCTCGGAAGTGGGAGAGTAATTAGTCATAGCGGCCCTTCACATTAATACTAATTACTAGCCATTATGACACTGATTTCAAGTTCTGGTACTGGTGGCCCCTACAGGCCGCTTTTTAGGTCATGATTACCTGTTTTACTCATATCGGAGAGTCATTACCACTTAGTATGAACGTTGACTACTGATTTTGATCCCTGTGGCGGGATCGTATCTGTTGATTGAATAAATAATTCAATTTTGAATTGGTGAACTGGGGGACTTATTAGTACTGTGGGACGCACTAGACGTTTCGGAGTCGGTTTCCGAGTCAATCTCGAGCCACGACAATCGGTTCCGAGGACGGTAGTAGTCTATACTTCCCGAGCAGATTAGTTAGTTCAATTTAAATTGGTATATAAAGTTCTGAATTCTGGCCACTAACTTGATCTGAAATCTGGACACTAATCTGAAATCTGACTCTTGATTCAAATTCGATGGTTGAGTTTGACACTTGAACTTGATGTATGTATTAATATATATATTATTAAATTATTAATACTGCGACGATTATTTCGAAATTACTGGGGGAAAAAAAAGTTTTTGCATGTTTATTTTATTTCTTTAGTTATATATTAATATTAATATTAATATATATACATATTTGATTTTATCTCGTATACTACATATTTATGTATTTTTTTTCACTTTTATTATTTTGATTCTGAGTCTCACCATGAGTTTATTGCATTATTAATTAAAGATTCCAAGTGACTGAAAAAAAAAAAATGTGTTACTCAATTGATGGTTAGTACTATATATACATATAGCTAGTACTAGTACTATAGCTAGCTATAGTACTAGTAGTACAGCTTGGTCGCGCAGTTGTACTGCGATTTTATCAGCAGTTTATAGGTGAATTCACATGAAAAATGTAGCAAGAAAGCAAAAATCAATCTGTATATATTAAATTAGAAATCAATTTCGTAGAGCTGAAAAGGAAGCACGTACGTAGGCGAACATACAACTATGCTAAAGCTATCATTTGAAAGCTCAGGACAAGAGCTTTGCAACGGTAGCCAGACTCTGCATTTTCGTATGTCACAGCTGCTTAATCTTGACGCTTCAATACGAAGAATCTAACTTTATTTCAGCCAAATGCAACTTAGCTGCTGCCATTTTCCTGTTACTGGTAGTCACTGTATTACTGTATAATTACTAAAAACATTCAAGTGCCACAACATTATAACGCCGAACTCAATTTTCCCAATAGATATTTGAGATACGAAAACGCAAAGCACACCGTTGGAACGGACTTGGCCTGAGCTTGCAAACGATGGCTTGAGCAGTTCCATAGCACCGACATTGACGGAGAACGTCGAGCCACTGACCCGAAGGCACACAGACTACCCTCAACATTACCAGCTTAACTTATCTAGCTCAGCTCAGCTTAGCTTAGCTTAGCTTACAACATATTCCCAGCTAGCACACATACTATTTCCCAGTTTGTCTTATCTAGCACACATACTGTACAGGCCTATCCTGCTTCTTTTCAATAATAATAGAGTATCAATAACTACAACTACTACTACTACCACCACCACCACCACCACCACTACTACTACTACTACTACTACTACTACTATTACTACTACTACTGCTACTGCTACTACTACTACTACTACTACTACTACTGCTACTACTACTACTACTGCTACTACTACTACTACCACTACTACCACTACTACTACTACTACTACTACTACTACTACTACTACTACTACTACTGCTACTACTACTACCACTACTACTACCACTACTACCACTACTACTACTACCACTACTACTACTACCACTACTACTACCACTGCTACTACCTCAATAACAACAACAACACCAACACCAACACCAAGAACAACAACAACACAACGAAACACGCGGACATGCAAACAGACGGCATATTGTGGTCACTTGTTGCAAACTATACGCATACTGCGGTTATTTGTACGCAAAAATTGAAGCTTACGCTTGCAGGTGTGTCAGCTGACACCGCGATGGTCCTTCAAAAACTGCGTGAGTGTGTCCAGAAACGCCTTGTTACCTCCGCAACCCGACTCCCGCCCACTTCTGCTTTGCTCCTCCTCTTCTTCCTCCTCTCTCTCTTCGTCCGTCGCGTCTGTGGTGCTTCCCGCCGAGTCATACGTGTGCTGGGGCAGGGAAGGCAAGGGGGCAAGAACCGGCAAGAGTTGCACGCCGAAACGACCCCGAACCAGTTGACATGATGGGTTGCGTCCTGTCTGTGTATTGCGTCCATATGAATCGAGCATGCCCGACCACAAACCGGCGCGATGTGTCATTGCAGCATGCACCAGCCGAGATAAATCCGCACGCAGCCCCTTGTTCTTGTTATTGTTGGTTCCGCCGGCGAGGTTCTCCTGTGCGCCGTTGCGATCGCCTTTTGCGCTGCTTTTGTTACCGTGTTTGCCCTTGTGTGCCGGGGCGACGGGCCGTGTGCGCAAGGGTGACGAATCGGCCTCCTCTTTACGTGTACTTAACACCTCTATGGGCAGCCGCTGCAGGAATTCGGTGCTGGGAAGTGTGGCTTGCAATTGCACAGCGAGCGAGTCTAGCATCTGTTCGGTGTGTGAAGGCGAGCGTGACGTCTTAACAGCAACCAACAACAGACACTGGATACATGCCGCAAACCAAGCTTCTAGTCGTTGAGGTTCAAGAGGGGACGGGGAAGCAGAGGGCGCGAAAAGGGCGGCGTCGCAGAGACAAAGGCGGAAGAGAGACAAGAGCAAGGTTAAGTAGCCCTTGCGTTGGCGAAGTAAGTACTCGCGAAACACTTGTTGCAGCTCGCCAGGTTGGCTAGCCTGTACTAACTGTTGCGCAGGGCTAAACAAGGTCTGATCAACACGCAGACGCAGCGGGGAAGCAGCACCGCCTGTCCCGTCCGAGCCGTCCATCACACCTGTCAGAACTATAG